>CAUYRT010061622.1:0-79449 GCA_963574885.1 Lepilemur ruficaudatus | reverse complement strand
ACAGAGGGGCTTGCTTCTTCATTGAAATTTCTGAGTTCCAGCACTCTGGGGCTTGCAGAAGAATCTCTGCATAGGTAAAGGGCAGTTGATGTAACTTGGATTTTGGAGGTAACATATATTATTTATTTATTTATTTATTTACTTATTTATTTATTTAGAGACAGAGTCTCACTCTGTTGCCCGGGCTAGAGTGCCATGGCGGCAGCCTAGCTCACAGCAACCTCAAACTCCTGGGCTCAAGCAATCCTTCTGCCTCAGCCTCCCAAGTAGCTGGGACTATAGGCATGCACCACCATGGCCAGCTAATTTTTTTTTTATATTTTTAGTTGGCCAATTAATTTCTTTCTATTTTTTTAGTAGAGACGGGGTCTCGCTCTTGCTCAGGCTGGTTTTGAACTCCTGACCTTGAGCAATCTGCCCGCCTCGGCCTCCCAGAGTGCTAGGATTACAGGCGTGAGCCACCGTGCCCAGCCTAAGGTAACATATATTATAATTAGTAGTATGACTCCATTTACTATTGGTATGGACTGAACGTCTCCCAATTGTTTCATGTGTTGAAACTTAACTGCCAAAGTGATAGTATCAAGAGGTGGAGACTTTAAGAATGACTAAGTAATGAAGGTGGAATCGTCATGGCTGGGATTAGGGTCTTTATAAAAGGCTTGAAGGAGTGTGTTTGTTCCCTTCTGTTCCTTCTGCCATGTGAGGATACAATGTTTGTCCCCTGGGGAGGATGCAGCAGCAAGGGGCCATCTTTGAAGTACAGAGCAGCCCTCACCAGGCACTGAACCTGCTGCTGCCTTGACCTTGGACTTCTAAGCCTCCAGAACTGTAAGAAAATAAAGTTATGTTCTTTATAAATTACCTAGTCGATGGTATTCTGTTATAGCAGCACAAACAGACTACGACAACCATTGTTTATTTTTTGCTAAACTTCCAGAAAATCCTGTAATGAGGGAGAAGGAGCTAGTATACAGATCAAGACTTGTACTTCTAGATTTGAGTTTGGAGAAAAATTAGCTAATTTCAGAGGCACATCTTAGAATAGGGACAGTTTGACAGTTGAGACAGGTACAAAGAGGGTAACAATCTTATATGTGATCTAGGCCAGTATTGTGGTCCCGATTTGATTGTGACAAGGAATTTAATTAGCATTGATATTCCAGGATTAGGTTTGTCAATAAATTCTTCCTCATCTCTTTGCCATAGACAAAAGAACAAAATTGTGCAAATGAAGTCTCAGGAGCAGGGCCATGAGAGGTCCATAGAGAGGGAGAGAGAGAGAGAGAAAGAGAGAGAGAGAGACAGAGCATGTGCATGAGCTGGCAGCTCTCTGACAACCCCTCCAAAATGCTCATTATGAATAATGAAGGGAGCAGAAAAAGCATGATATATTTCCAAATTATCTTACTATATTCTAGAAAAATTGCTAACTTATGATGGTATAAAGATACATTACTAGATAATAAAACTTTTGGGCCCCCATTCATGGATAAGTTTTCTGCAGAAATTCCATAAACTTCCATAATACTTGACATAAAAACATCTAGCATTATGAGACACAGATTAGATACTTTTCTTTCTTAGGACTATTTTTTTTTATCACTTGAGTTGTTATTTTCAATTTTATGACCTTTTCATGAATATGGGTATGATTCAGCTTACATTGATCCCTACTTCAATATGATTTCTTTAATTTCAGGGTTGTAATAATTTGGGCATGGAATATAATGAGAGTTATCATTAAGACATGCACTTAATTTTAAAAATGTAAATATAAAGAACATTAGAAAAATACTAAAACACATACTTATAAACTTCATTCAAGACTAAAGAGGTTAATATTTGACTAATTATTCCAGATTAAAAGATATTATATATATATCCAATGCCTTTTCTATATTCCTTCGGCCTGCTCCCTCATCTCAGGCAACCATGACCTAAAGTTTTTGGGTGTTATTTCCTATAGATATGTATCTATATACAATATATTATTATTGTGTGAGCTTGAAAATATACACTCCTCTTTACAAGTATGTGTCTAGATCTGGGTGCTGGTTCCATCTTTCTCACTGTGATTTTCCGTAATTTTATGTGTAAATAAACAATTGTTTCCCTTTCTTTTTCTTCCTGTGGTTTATCTACACACATCTAGTTCACTCATTATATCCATTGCACATAATGGATAAATAAACCCTGGTTATTTACCTTTTTCCAACTAAGAAACTGATTACTGCTCTTTTTCATAATTAATAACAGTGCTACAGTAAGAGCTTTGAATTTGTCTCTGTGTGCACAGATGATATTATCTCTAGGGTAGACACAAAAAAGTACTATTGTCAAAGTAGTCTCTAAAGTGACTGTAAAATCTACATGTTCACCAGAAGTGTGTAAAAGTCCCCTTTCTAGTACATTTTCACTAACACTTGCTGTTAACTGACATATATATTTTTTTCTAATATGTTATATAATATCTCATTGTTGCTTCAATTTTTATTTTACTCCAGTAGTAGGCAGACCAGTGGTCCCCCAACAATGTCCATGTCCTAATCCTAGGAACCTGTAAATGTGTTATCTTACATAGCAAAAGGGACTTTGCATATGTGATTAAGGATTTTAAAATAGGAAGATTATCCAGGATTACGTGGGTGGGCCCAATACAATTGCAAGGGTCCTTAAAAGATGGGAAGGGGAGGCAGAAGAGTCAGAGGAGACATGATTACAGAAGCAGATGTCAGAATGCTATGATTATTTGTTTTCAACATGGAGGAGAACCACAAACTAAGGAATGTGGGCTACCTCTGAAAGCTGGAAAAGTCATTATTTCTGATTGAATGTTAGATACTGTGTATATTAAATTGTGGAGGTCATAGGTATTATATTCCTCCAGAGGTGATTTACTCTTTCCTGAGCAAGTTAGTTGGGGCTGAGCATGTTAATCCGATCAGAAACTAAGCTAATTCAAAGTTGAGCTGCAATTTTGGAAGTGCTCAGCCTACTTCTCATTCATCTCTGCTCCAAGGTCACGGCTCTCCAGAGCATTCAACTGGGAGGCTATTGTATTATCTGGGACTCCCCTCCCTGGTTAGTCCTGAATTCTAGTCCTTGTCTCCTTGGCATGATGGGTTTCCAGAAAATGATGCTCTGCCTTTCTGAATCTCCTCTTTGGCAGGCCTTCAGCCTCCTTCCCTGTACAGTTTCAGAATTTTGCAAATGTCTTGAGGAGAAAACCATCAGGTCTCCAATTAAAGAATCATCATGGCTCCAATTTTTTTCTTCATCTTTTTAGACAACTACAATAAATGCTGGATTTTCTATTCCTAGAAGAATTTTTCTTCACAGGCAAAATACAAATTCTTAGTCTTTTCTCTCTTCCAAATCAGCAATTGGGCCAGGGAAAAAGCAGCTGCAAAAAGTCACTTCATGGTTGCACCATCTCCAAAATCCAGACCCCCTAGTTCTCCAATAATACCTCTAAACATACTTCTCTTATTTTTATCCAACTTTTCCTATTGTCCTCATAAGGAATATTAGTCTTCCACAAACTACTCTAGCTTATCTAGTGTTAGGTTATTGTCCTATTACATAAAATTCTGTGGGATCAAATTCTCTTGTTTGTCATGATCCTTGCTTAGATACATTTTTTCCCTACATGCTTTGTTAACTTTGATTGAAAATTAAGTTTTAGTAAGGCTTGCTTTATCTATTAGTCTTGCATGGCATGAGTTGTAAACAGGTCCCTCCATAGACATTTGGTGATAGACACACACACACACACACACACACACACACACACACATTAATAATTTTGGCCATACATCAAAGCCACCTAATTTACAAAGTGGGCAACCATTCAAGTATTATGGCATTTTGCTGGTGTCTCAAGTAGTATGGTCCCAATGCTACTTTTCAGTTCCTACATGAACATTAAAACCCAAGTTCTTAGATTAATAGTATTGATGCTCTTTTTCTGGGTATCTTCAGAGTTATTTCATACATGTGTAACATTGGTTTTCAGAACCTTCTTAATGTTTGTAATCTGAGATTACCCCCACTCTCCACCTTTTTTCAGGTTAAGCTATGTGTTGAAAAACAAATTTGTAATATTTTATCCAGCTTTTGTAAAATGTTTATATTAAAAGTTTTAAATGTAATAGTCTACCAATTTGGTTTTTCTACTGATTATGAAGAAAAAGGATTAGGAAGGCTAATTTGCTAAAAAATGTCTTTGTAATCCAGTGAATAAATCATTTTAGGTACTTGAGAATAAATATGTTATACAAATTAGAGATAATTTTTCTGAGACAAGATCTCTGTTTTCCAAGCTAGAGTGCAGTGGTGTCATCATAGGTCATACAGACTCAAACTCCTGGGCTCAAGCAAGCCTCCTGCCTCAGTCTCCCAAGTGGCTGGAATTACAGGCGTGAACCACCATGCCTAGATCATTTTTCTTTTTTGTGGAAACAAGGTCTTGCTATGTTGCTGAGGCTGCTCTAGAACTCTTGGGCTCAAGCAATCCTCTTGCCTTGGCCCCCCAAAGTGCTAGAATTATACATGTGAGCCATTGCACCTGGCCAGAAATTTTGTTATTCATATTCATTGAAATAGATTGTTAGGAATATTTTTGGTCTGGTTTGAAAAGATACACTTGAAAGAAAAAAAAGATGCAAAGATGCAAGAAACAAAGCAAATTTTTTAAAATTTCATAATTTGGATTTATCTCCCTTCCAAATCAGTGAAGATATACAAAGTGTTAGTTATACCAAAAAATAATTTAAACTTCAAAAATTGAAGCAACCTGGCCATTGCTATGGTTGCAATATTTGTTCCCTCTAAAATGCACCTTAAAATTTGATCCCAATGTGGCAGTATTGAGAGATGGGCCTTTAATCAGGGAGTAGATCAGGAGGGCTCTGCCCTCGTAAATGAATTAATCCATTCATTCACGGGTTAATAGGTTAATGGTTTAACGGGTTATCAGAGTAGGACTGGTGGCTTTATAAGAAATGGAAGAGAGACTTGATTTAGCATGCTTGGCCCCCTCACCGTGTCATGCCCTGCACCAGCTCAGGATTCTGCAGAGTCCCTTTAAGCAAGAAGGCTCTTACCAGATGCAGCCCCTTGGCTTTGGACTTAGCCTCTATAGCTGTCAGAAAAAAAAAAATTCCTTTTTGTTATAAATTACTTGGTTTCAGGTATTGGTTATAAGCAATAATAAATGGAATAAGATAGCTACTAAAAGTTATCTAGGGCTAAATTTTTTCTGATGCTGCCTTCACTATCAATAAACAGAATAGGGAAAGTCCTTTGCAATCATAAAAACATTTGAATATATCATATCATTTCATTGAGCTGTATCCTTTGTCTTCTATTAAATTCAGAGCAAAGATATCTCTTTTCCATATAGCATTAAATACTTAGTAATATTGGAAACAAAAGAGGTAATTAAGACAGAAATAAGGTTTTGATTACAACAGGCATTCTGAGATGTTTATTGCCACAGAATTTTAAGACATCACTAACAAGCTATACTGAAATTGATGGGTAAATTTTACATTACTTGATGAAATTTTAACCAAATAGGCTTTTCTCTAAAAGTCAAGATAGAAGTCATTTTATGATCCAGTAGCAAACATCATTAGTAGAGATGGTGGAGACTTCCTGAGTGTTTAATGTGTTCTGGGAAACCACCACGACTTGGCAAAGTCTCTCTGCGGTTGCTTTATAGTGCAGAGCCTCACTATGTGTAGTAAAAATAAAACCAAATTCATTTGGGCACAGTCTTTTCGTTGCTTTATTTAATTTTCACTTTGGCATGTGGCCCTTAAAGTTTTAATAGGGCAGATGTGTGGCTTTGGAAGGGCTTACTAATCCAACTTGGTTAATGACTTTTATGGTAGAAACCAGCTCAGCAGTTTTCTCTCAGTCCATGTTTAGTTTCTCTTCTCTTTGATTTTTCCTTTGGTGGAAAACCTCTACATGGGGCAACCTATTATCAGCAGACATTTTCCTGAATTCTGAGGCAAATACCTTAAAGTTTCTGGGCTGCAAAGGCGCAGGCAGAGTCATGCTACTAAAAGTGAGCTATTGATACTTGGAGGGAAAAGGAAAGAGTTGTGTTTGTATTTGAAACTCCTTTCATGATCCACAGCATGATGGCTCCAGATTGCTCTGTGGGATAGAAAGCTGATTATGTTAGGTTAGCATCTGGGAAAATCCTAATAGATTAGGATTTTTGATGATCATTGGTGCTTCTGATGTCAGTGCAGAGCTTTGGAAAGAATATGAGATGTATATCCAAGCAATCCATCTTTCAGGCCCTGATGGATTGTTCTGGAACTTTCTAAGTCCAATTCCTGACAGTAATATATATTAATGCCTACTTCACAGGATTTTGTGAGGATTTAGAAGCAGGAAGCAGTCTTTCCTGAACTACAGTTATTCACATACCACATAAGGAATTTTTAATGCTCTGTCTGAGTTCTATCTGCATTATTATTACATAATTTGTTTTAACAATCAATTCTCACCCTTCATTAAAAAAAGGTACTCCTTTAGCCTTATTGCAAGCAATATTTGCAAAATTTTGATGCAGTAGTTATTTTTTTTATTATACATTAAGATAAATGGAAAATTACATCTTACACATTATGGACAACATTGGTCTTATGCTCAGGTCATATCTAATATAGTAGCCTTAATGGTACTAGTTTGTATCTCTCACTAGACTGCAAGTTACAAGGACTTTTATCCAATTTATTTACTCTCATATTATTGAAACCTAGCACACAGAAAGGCTTCAAATTGTCTAGAAATTACTCCAGGATTTCTTTCTTGTTTACTTGATAATGTGACCAAATGGGAGAGAAGAGGCTGTGTTTAATACAAATTTCCCATGAGCTCCAAGGGCTGGGCAATTGGATTTTCCAGATTACTACAATAATCTCTAGAATTTAATCTGGTCTACCTGATTCCCAGTATTCTGAATATTACACCTTCACTTCTGACAAACTTTCTCTCTCTTCTTCCTCTACTCTCACCTTCTCTTCACACTCCCCCCCACTCACAGACACAGACACAGACACACAGACACACACACACACACACACACAGACATGCTTGTTCTCATGTTTGCCTTATAAGAAGGTTGATCCACAGAGGGGCATCCATGGTGTGTCCTGGAGACAGTGCCTTGGCCCATGCACACCTGTCTGCAGGATGATGAAAGAACAGAGGCCCCATTCCTTCTCTCTTCTTGTAACCTCAGACTTGGCTTGTAAGTTTCTTCACTGAAGCCTCTTCCTCAGTCCAAGTTGTGGAAATCTTCTCAAGCCCTCCTATATGATGGCTGGCAAGCAAAAAGGAACAGATGACCAAAGGATGGCAAGATATATATGGAATCCTATGTTGAGTTAAAAAAAAAATTCTTTGAGATCTGAGCATGTTGCTATGCAGGGTCCAGTCCCTGGCACAGAGTACTACACAATAAATATTTGTTGGCTCTGTGATAAATGGATAAATGAATACTTGTAGTTGATTAAAGAGTAAATGGCTGAAAAAACTTTGTACAAGTTGTTGTTTCATGTTTAACAGAGTGAAATGCAGAACTATCAAAAGAGCAGTAAACCAGAACTTAAGTTAGGTCTCATTTTTAGGGGATGGTTTATTGTAGATAACCAAATTGCTTGAACAATTGAAGCTTACTCTTCAAAGCATACATTTATTTTTTGAATAGGCTCTCTTTAAAAAGTTGCCTTGCTTCTCTAACTTATTAAATTGAGTACACTGCACATAATTTAACATTGTAGTGAATACTTATTAGTAAAAACAGCATTTTTAACACAATTAAAATGAGATGTAGATTTAGATATTTTAGGAGTCTTCTTTTGAGCAATTTTGGCTTGGCTGCAAATATAATGTGTGTAACCAAGAGATACAGACAAGAAATGTATAGAATGTGAATGGTCTTTGGTAGGATTCTATTCTTCTCCTTTTTTTTTGTTTTATATTGAGACAGAGTCTTACTCTGTTGCCCAGCCTAGTGTGCCATGGTGTCAGCCTAGCTCACAGCAGCCTCAAACTCCTGGGCTCAAGCAATCCTCCTGCCTCAGCCTCCTGAGTAGCTGGGACTACAGGTGTGTGCCACCATGCCCAGCTAATTTTCTCTATTTTTAGTTGTTTGATTAATTTCTTTCTATTTTCAGTAGAGATGGCGTCTCACTCTTGCTCAGGCTGGTTTCCAGCTCCTGGGTTCAAGCAATCCTCCCTCCTCAGTCTCCCAGAGTGCTAGGATTACAGGTGTGAGGCACTGCACTCGGCCGGATTTTATTCTTCTCTATTTTCACAATGTTTATCTTGCATGGATACCTCTCTAGAAAAAAATATTGGAAAGATAATGTACTATGTGTAGTTAATCACATAGAGTCTTAGTGTTTATGTGTTAGCTTGAATTCTTGGCTCTTCATCTCAGTTTCTATCTGCAGAACAATACAAACCTGACTTTATTATGATTTCAAATTCTTTTGGCGACTTTTTCAGGGACTACCTTCAATCATGGATATACAAGGAGATTCATGGGAGTGGCCTAAATTAATGTTTATTGAACACAGATTATTGCTAGTGGTTGTCTAAGCATTTAATTTTACATTGATTGACTCAGTCTCCATTGCAACTATACAAAATAGCGACATCATTAGCACCATTTTACAGATAAAATCTGAGGAACAGTATGGGTTGGTACAATTCCCAAGATCTCACTTCCACAAGAGATGCATGGTCTTCTCATTGATCAGAATATGCTACATCCTTGCTACCTCTTGCCACCCCAGAATGGTCTATTTATGGTTATGTTTGGCTTTACTGTCTGTTGACCCTTCTTTGTGACCTGCTTTTCTCTGCACTGGCCACCTGTCTTTTCCCATTCCCTTAAATTATCATTGATACAATGTTTTTGTTTGAAGACAATTAAGTGTAGGGGTCACCAGTGGGAAGTATAGCATGGTGTTAGAAACAGTTTTAATGTTGATGTCAAATTTCACTACAGTTAGAAAAATTATTTAGCATTCATGCCCTGGGGACATTTCTTCCTGGCATGTCCTCCATGGAGCCCCAGCACATGTCATGACACCCAAACCAGGGAGCCTCTCCTCCCCACCCCTCCATTCCCGTGGCTTCACATATGCTACCAGGGCACCCCAAGGAAAAACAAAGTTCTTTCACTTAACTCTGCACAGCAGCTCACATTTCTCTTCGTAATTTCCTCTTATTTCAAACCATGCATGGACTGTTACTTTTTATGTTCAAGGAAATTTTTCCAGATATTTTCCTAAATGAAGAACCATCTCTACTAGTATATTAAAAGGTAACTACAGTTAATTCATGTGTTTGTTTTTAAATATCAATATTTTTCTATTATTTTTTTCTACGATATTTTTCTTTTCATCTATTAATAGCAAAAAATTGAAAAGAACTTAAATGTGTAGTAATAGGAAATCTAGAAAATAAATGACATGTCTGTAAGATGAACATTTTAGGAAAATGTTCACTAAACATTAAGTAAAAAAGCATATTACAAAAGATTACACAAACACTATATGCAGCTTGATACATTTTTCTTTTCTTTCTTTTTTTCTTTTTTGGTTTAAAATAGAAATCAGGAAATCTATTATAAATACCAACCATTATTTGTCACAGACTGTAACTAAGTGATCCTCTCAGTGCCTATTCTAATATGTAAGATCATTTGCTCTTATTCAAATACTCCTTATCACTGTGCTGTCCTAATACTGCCTTTACCAAGGACTAACAATTACTAAGGACTTACTCTGTGCCAAATATATATAGTTCTGTGCACTGCACAGGTATTAACTCATTTAAACTCATTCAAAACAACCTGGTGAGGCAGGTACAACATTATCCTCACTCTATTGCTGAGTACACTGAAGCACAGAAAAGTTAAGCATCTTGTTCAATGCATAAATCCACAGTAGCAAAGACAGATTGTAACCCAGAAAGTCTGCTTCCAGACCCTACATTCTTATCTACTAAGCTTGAGTATTCATCCTCTTGCTTCCCTTGTTCTCAGATAACATTTCTTTCTATTAAATACTTCAACTGGTTCTGCTTCAGTCAACCTTTGCCATTTCTAATGTGTGCTCCTCTGTTTGTTAGGGTAGATAGAATAGGGATGCTTAGCATAAACATAATCTAACTTATGAAATCAATAATCTTAATTTTATGCACAATATTAAGTCAATCATTTCTGATCAAAGGAATGTTTATAGTATCTTCACTACCTCTCCCATATGGAAAGAGAATAATAAGCCTTTTCTTGTGTAGAGACCACTTATTGTTTTATGCAGGAATGAGGCCATTTCCAATAGCTGAGTGGCAGGAATTCTGACTGTCGGATGATTGCAGCGGTGATTATATACTTTATGTTATTTGCTGGTCAACTCTTTCACTGTGGAAGAACTCAGAGTTAAGGGGGTTTAGTAAGTATCTGGTATATCCAGTGACAAACATGCAGAAGCCCCAGGCCTGTGAGTAACAGATTGTGGGTGGAGTGTTTTTTTATTTATGCCTGGAGAATCTTGGATTGGAAATGATGAGTGGGGGATTCCCATACCACGAAGTGGCACCAATAACAGATGTGATAATAGGCAGAGCACTTTCTTCCCTTATCTGGTTAGTCAGGCCCTAGACAGGCCCTAGATCCTCACAGCTTCCCAATCATTAGCTTCCTCAGGGGAGAAAGGAGCAGGCTGGCAGGAGAACAGTGGGTCTCCAAGGACTTTGTTGAGGTTATGTTTTTATCCTGTTGCCATCTCTGCTTGGCTGGAAAGGAGTTTCTTCTTTGGGAGGTACCTCATAAATGTGTTACCACACAAATTTTCTGAAAAACTCGTAATTCTTCATATCTGTCTTCAAGCACTTTAGAAATCAATTTCAATGACATTTCCTGCTTAAGAATATTTTTTCATTAACACAGAAGATCAAAGGCAGCTGCACAAGTAAAGGTGTTAAAAGCGAAAAATGACACCAATTTCCAGCATATAAGATTATGTTTGTTGTTTCACCATGGTTTCCAAAATGAAATAAATGATAAGAACTAAATATGAAAGTCCTAGACAAGAAGCTTGCTGGCACATAAACTGATTTTACTTGCAGATGTGGCTGTCTGCTTTCTGCGGCGGCAGTAGGAGGGAAGGCCTTGGAGGACAGTGTGGGATGATGGAAGAGAACATGCCTGTGCACTGAATTTATTATCTAGTTTGTCCAGTTGCTTGACATAGAATTCTGCTTTCGTCACCTCTTGCTGTTCTACTGTTTCTTACCTTGTACTATTAAAAGTATCCTTTAAATGAATATACATGAAAAATTGCAAGGTAAGACCATCACATAATCTCCTTTTAAAAATTATAGGTCCATTTTGACATGTAAGAATTGCCTTGTGCTACTGCACGATACCATCCTTCGGGTGTTAGAGTAGCTGCCTGTGGCCCTTTGACTGGGTTGCTTTAGTTATCACAGTATGTCAACCTAGATTTGCCCTGTCATACAAATGTGCTGTCAGGAGCTTAGTTGTGACAGTTTTAGTTATGTTTCTCCTTGTAGCATATTGTCACACATATACTGGCAAGAAGAAATGTAGTTTGCTAAATATAAATCCTCCAGGAAAAGGAAAAAAGTAGCTCTTGGGGCAAAACCATACACTATTTTTTAGTTAATTTGTTTCATGTTGGGTCAAGAACCATTTCTACATCATAGAAAAAAATCTTTTAATATGTAATTTATAAGAAATGAAAGCTTTTACATGAAAAATTAATGGATGATTTTATAATGTTAGTTACCAATCTCTTAATTTTGGACATATTTGCATAAAATACTGCTGAAAATAAGGACATGTTAGTATCAACCACACTTACGGCAGTAAGAATGTACACATGCTCTGCTCTACCAAAAGAAATTATTTTTCTATGTGTTTAGGTTTGTTTGTAGTCTCAGAGGGTCTATGACTTCAGAAAGGTTAAGGACCATAGTGTGATGCCAATGCAGACATATATTGATCATTTGGGACACTGAGGAGGTAAATTACCTTGGAGACATCTGATTTTAAGCACAGATTTATAAAGGATATAATAGATCATTTAAAAAAAAATTTCAGCTGGTTCACTCAGTTGGCAGAGCATGAAACTATTAAACTTTTGGTTGAACCCAAGTTAGGCTCCCAAGAACAACAACAACAACAATAGGTTTTAATTTTTAAGCGCATAGTATATTTTCTTTGCCTCTAATCCCATAACTCTGAGTTTGAGTTCCTTCATTTTATACCTTCTCCTTAGATTAATTTTTTTTTGTGAGCAGCACTTGAAATGACAAAGCTTAGCCTTATGAGTACAGTGTACATTATCAGATATATCGTATCTTAAGTCCAAACTCCCCAATATGGCTTTACATATAGATCAAAATTCTGAGAAATTCTAACAAATCGAGATTTTCCTGATTGACCTTTCCCTATCTCTCAAACAAAAACGAACCTTTAGATACCTGCCCTTTTGCTCAGGTTGTCCCTTTGGCCTGGGATATCCTGATGGCCTTTTGGTTTTTTCCAACCTATGCATACTTCACAGACCAATTCAAACACTATCCCTTCATTTGTCCCCAACAATACACAACTATTAATACTTGTCCTGTCCTTTCTCCTACCACACAAATGTGCATATGTTCCTAGAGTTTATTTTATTCTTTCTTATAATCTTGTTAGCTGATTGTATGACTGTATTTCCCAATAACTGTAATTCCCTAAGTACAGGAAACATTTCTTCTTTACTTCTATTTCTTATGTGGAGAGTAAGTGCTCTGTAATTGTAAATATGAATAAAAGATCCTGAAAGAGGCCCAGTTACATGGAGCACATGGTATGGTTAACCTTACAGTCTAACCTTCATAGCCTCTTAGTGACACTTCATCTTATGGTGCCTCAACATTTCTGGCTGATATATCAGTGGGATGGATGAGCCCTAAAATAATTTCTTATTCTCATGGTTGACTTACTGTTAAGCTTTTATCACTTTATTCAAGAGAAATTTTAGTATATTCACTATAAATTGTACAGATACAATCAAATTAAAACAATAACAAACAAACATGAAAACTAAAATGAGACTATAAGAGCCAAATAATAAAAGTGGGTTTTCTAGCTTAATTAAGGCAACCTCTTGTGCACTAACTATAAGAGAACATTGAAAACCTTTGTGTACATAATCAAACTGAAGGTTGTTATGATAACAGATGAATTTATTGTTATATTCCATACATATTCATAGGATCTATTATAGTTTTCAGGACCTGTGTAGAAAACAAATATTGAGATCCCTACTAGATCTCAACTGATACAACTTCCCAATCTAGGAACCCTGCTACCTGGTTACTTGTTCCAGGGATAACAGTATTAAATTGGAATGGAAAGGAGAGATTACGCAAGTCTGTGATACTTGGGTACTTAGTAATCCATTGTTAGCCTCCTGCAAGTATAGAAATAATTTCGGTGGTACTTCTGTGTAAATACCACCACCAGTAAGAACAAGAGGTCACAGAGTAAGAGCTTGCAAACAGCTGACAGATATGCTGTTCACAGAACAAAGGCTTCCTCAACTCCATTGTGTCCTAGCCAGCTTAAGTAAAAGGCAGGGTCAAGGTGGGGGCTGTTTACAAGGAACGAGCGGAATTTCACTGAACTGAAGGGCAGATGGTGGATACAGAACGGAAAGGTCAGAGAAAGAAGTCCCTCCTCTTTCCTCTAGCTTGTCTCTGTTTCTCTTAGCATGTCTGCTTCACCTTGCAGACAACTTTTCTCTGTTTATTCATGCAAAGACTACACATACGGACAGGAGGGACTTTCAGATGCCCTTAAAAATTAAGTGTCATCAGGTAAGTGATTAGTGACCCTGAGTCCTAACTCTAACCTCACTGGAGGGAGGATGTGATTAATCCAGCTTGGGTTGGTATCCATGTAATTGAAGGAAGATTGGTAAAAGGGGTGGAGTCCTAGACGATTACCACCGAAGAGGGTTTTAGGGGAAAGGGCAGAGCCAGGACAGCCGTTCCCAAATATCTCAGTTAATGATGGTAGTACCACATTTGCGGTAGTGAAGGCCACTTGGAAACTTTTGTACATTGTAGAGGACACCCAGAACATTCAGTAAATAGCTTTTATTTCCTGTTAGGTTATGGTAGGAAATATTTTGTACCTTAATGAAGACTGTGCCTTGATCATAAGTAACATTACATAGAAGTACTGAATCTCGGTCACTCTTACAAGAGGCAAGAGAGTGAAGTTCGAACACACTTGTGAATTTTAAAGGCATGAATAATTGGCTTCATAATCATTCCTGCACTTTTATATTGAAAAAAGCAGTATCTGAGGATAACAATTAACAGTTTTAATAATAGTTGTCTACTTTTTTACATTAGTCAGTATTTACCCTTTAGTCATGACATTATATTCAGCCCCCTGTAATCATTTTTTTAAAAATCCTTCTAGAATAAGACACAAATGATGTAAGCTCCCTTTGAACCGTCAGAAATGACGGGTGTGGTGACAGCAGCAATGGGCAGTAGCTACTTCCTTTTTCTGTCTACTCCTACAGGGCTTCCCAGCCGGACTGTCGTCTTCTTTGGTTACCAGTGGCTCCTTGCCTTTTCCTTTCCCCATGGACACTTGTTCGGGTTTTTAACATTCCTGTGGCCTACTGCGTGTCCCCACAGTCACAGCAGCCACACTCCTAGCCAGAGCCTGAGGTTGTGTTATGCTTTACACACTTAAATGAAATGTAGACCTTTATGGAGATTATGTTTAAAATATAAATTGCATTCCTGAGTCAGTCCAACCTATGGCAAGTTCTTTTTAAATTTTAGTCTACAATACATTTCTTTCTTCGTTTTCTTTCTTCTTTTGTTAAGTGGTGATTTTTTTTTCTTACATTACGCTGTGAGACTTTCTTTATTATGCATTAGTTCTATGGCAGTGATACCCACATAATGGTAGTGTATGCTCCAGTAATTTAACAGAGTGAAACTTACCACTATCCATTCTGAATCATTAATAAAAAGTTTGTTGCTGGGCGAACTACAGTGAAATTGGAAGAAAAGGCCTCAACATCAGGGGTAGAAAGATTACCTCAAAGCAAACTACGTATTATGACCATTTGAGAATCTAACAGCTATATATTTTTGTGTGTGTGTTTCTGCTGTTATAGAAAATATAGTGAACTTTATTCTACTTCCCCTTTAATTTTAAATCTAATTTAAAGTAGCTACATGAGAGAAACCTTTTCATACTTCTCTAATATCACCTCAGCTGAACATATAGGAGGTATTCAATAAATGTTGCAGATTGATTGATATGAACAAATAAATACTGATACTTTTAAAAAAATGTTCTTGACTTTTTAATAATGCTTATGAAAGCTCAATTTAGTATAGAATACCATATAATACAGGATTTTTTTTTTTCCTCTTCATGCTTCTCTTTCCTTTCTAAATCATTTGGATGGGGTTGATAAAGGTAGCTGCCTATGTCACTGGGGGTCCAGTGTGGGCTGGCAGTCAGAAGTCTAGCTGGGTGAGAAGGGTATCTGTACATAGGAGTGGTCCAGCATGCTGAGTGAGAGCCTGAGCAGGGTGAGGGGGATCCATGTAGATGAGGAGTGGCCTGTGTAGGGTGTGTCAGAGTTTGAGCAAGTTGAGAAGGGTGTTCATAGGAACGTGGGGGCTGACATGAACAGTCAGAGCCTGAGTGGGGTGAACAAGACATGCAAGCTGGTTTTTGAGCCCTTGGATGGGAAATGGATTATGCCAGGGATGGGATATTGGCTATATGCGAAAGAATTGATCAAATAAAAATGTTTAAGACAAAGGGAATCAGTTTCTTACTGTTAGAAAAGGGCTTCTATTAATGGCAGGGGACAAAACTAGAATGAACCCTGTAGATTGGACTCAACACTGTTGGTGCAAACTCATGGATTTTTATATAGATAGATAAAGATAAATAACAATAGAAATAAATATAGTTGTGTATTTATAAACACTCGGAACATATACACACACACACACACTCTGAATATATATACACATATATTCCCCAGCTCTGGCCACTGAGAGGACTTTGGAAAAACTATTCTCCACAAAAAAGATCTAGGGGTCCTTTGAGAAATTTTACTTTCAGGACTGCGGCAGGGAAAGTTTGATAAGCCTTGATAATCTTCTGGCAGAAAAAAAAACTGAAATCTTCTTGGAGGAGTTCTCACTGGCCAAACCAACTTCAGTTTGCATGTCGAAATAATTAATGATGTTAGTAGATTGCAACTCATTGATGAAACAGAAAACCGTGAGTCCATGATGATATAATTAAATAAATGGATAACCTAAAAGTTTAATAAGAATCAGAATATTTAAACAGTTTCAAAATACCTCCTCACGAATATAATTACAAAGCAATTTTGCAGTAGAGAAACATGGCAGACTTCATGTTAATTGAGTCATCGAAGTGAATATCATATCATTATCAATGGGACAAATTAAAATCAATTATTATACCAGGAATGCATAACATCAGGTTAACCCAAATTAGAGGACATTTAACAAAATAGCTGCCCTGTGATTGCCAAAACATCAAGGTCCTTAAAGTCAAGAAGAAAGTGAGAAACTGTTGCAGACTGAAGGAGACTCGAGATTCATAACAAGTGAATGCAACATGCGAATCTGAATTAGATCATTTTGCTATCAGGACATCATTAAGATAATTGCAGAAACTTGAATGTTGTCTACAGGTTATTTTAGGTATTAGTGTTAATTTCCTGATGTTGATAGATATAACGTGATTGTATAAAAAGAATGCCCTTTTTATTTGGAAGAAACACAATTTAGGATTGAGGGATGATGGGACATAATGTCAGCAATCTGTTCTCAAATAGTTCAGAAAAGTAAAAGATTTTGCACTGTATTTCCAAGGTTTCTGTAAGTTTATGATTATTTCAAAAAATATTACAAGAAAACAAACCTAAGTTCAGTGTAAGAAAGTGTGAACAAATTGTTTAACATATATTTCAGAAGTTATTCCTGTAACTATATTTAAGGAATATCAAAGTATATATGTATTGCCTTAATAATTTTTAACATTTATTCTCTTATATAAACATAGAAGTAGAAAATGGAAAATATGTCCCTTAAATAATTTTATAACTGGCAAGAGTATTTCTTTAGGTGATGGAGAATCAGGACAACCTGCAGTTTTCTGGAAGTATGTTCTTTATGTTTATGTAACATTTTGGTTGGCCTCCTTTTACATAAGAATCCTCATCAGTATTTTGATTTTCTGAGGGTAATTTATCCCATTCTTGATTGGTTAAAATACTTTATTAAACATCAACTACTTTTCTGTGCTGTGATAACAAGTCATAGCTTCAGGATATAGATGGGTACATAGGACTGTTTATTCATTAAAAAATGGTCTTAGGAGTCTTATTCTCTCCCTTCCTCCCTTCCTATCCTTTCCTCCCTCCTTTTCCCATTCTCTCCTCCCTCCCTTCCTTCCTTCCTTCCTTCCTTCCTTCCTTCCTTCCTTCCTTCCTTCCTTCCTTCCTCCTTTTCCTTTTTCCTTCCCTCTCTCCTTCCTTTCCTCCCTTATTCTCTTTTTTTTTTTTTTTTCAGTCAGGAATAAGGAGATGCTAATTATTACTGCAACTCTCTAACACTGTACTAGAGGACTAAGTCCAAATAATAAATTTGATAAAAAAAAAAAAAGAAGGAAGAATTGTTGGAAAGGAAGAGGCATCTGTCATTATTTGTAGATGACGAGATGGCCTAAAGAGAAAAATTACAGAATTAACAGAAAAATGTTTAAAACCATTAGACTTAAGCTATTAGAAACAAAAGATTTAGGCTTATGAAAAGAGACACTGTGGATGATGCTACTCTAGCTTTAGTTGCCTCTTATCCAGGTGACAAAATTAATTTTATATCGAAAAGCCTGATTGTTTCCACAAGACTTCACTTTGTTATCTTTAGAAATGAAGCTTTTATGGGTTTATGTCATTATTTGGAAGAAATTTCATAACAGAAAATAGAATTGGGCTGAGAGCCAAGAGATTTGCAGTTCCCCCAAACATCCATTTTCAGATATTCACTTCCATTTTCATCTTTTTTATGCAAAATCATCACACCAGCAGATTCACACATTCAAATACAAATTCATATTCTATATTTGCAATAGAGTTCCATTCTCTTTTTATTTGTATGACCTTCTGAGTTGTTGAAATTATTATTATTGTCATCATTACTTTCATGCATCATTGAACACTTTTTGAGCCATTGATCCAAAAATTTCAAATAGGAGCATTAACTCAGCATGATACCTTAGGAAATACTAAATTCACAATTATAAAAAATATGTTGCTAATGGTGGAAAAATTCATGTGTGGAGACAAAAATACATTCTGTTAACTGATGAATAGGCAAGAAGAATTGATTGACACACTCTTAAAGTGCATACAACTTTTCAGAAGGTGATGGCTGTTATACATGCAATCAGGCTTCTGTACAGATCACATAATTTCACATCGTATGTTTCTGAAATGTTTGTTAACATAATTGTTTCATTGCTTGTGCTTCTGAAGCTTCCATGTTACTTGCAAACTCATTGATTGACCACTGTGGACCACCAGATGTCTGGAAAAATCTCACCTCAGGAAAGCCTGCTCCGTGAATTTAAGGAAGGAGAATTGAGGTAATATCTGGGTTAAAATTATACTGAAGTGAAATGGTTAAGAAAGAAACAAAGCTACTCACCTCTATCCTGTTTTCATGCATATATTTCTTAGGAACGGCCCAAAGCCATTTCCTAGCATTGAGCCTGGATTTGGTACTTTTCTTTTATGTTATTCCTCAAGTGATCCTGGGAACTGTTTACATGATATCAAAGTTTAAAAGCTTCCATGGTGATGCTGCTACTTTAGAAGTCAGTGGGGTACTCTCATAGAACTTTTTTCCCAATAAAACTACCTAGATCTTGTCTTTGTTTCTCTGTTTTTAAAAGTAACATGTTAGTCCTCAGTTTGAGGAAAAGTTTCCAAAAATATTTTCCAAAAATATTCTAATTTTTATAATATTTTGATTTTACAATAATCAAAAAAAGAGAAAACTTTCTGAGTTTATTTAGTATGATATTTTATGCTTTTAGATAAAGAAAGCAAACAAAAACGATCAAATTGCTTAGAAAAATATTCAAACTTTCTGGAGTCCTCAGACACTGGTACAGGCATGTGACTTTGGGTTTCTGCATATTGAAGGCACTGGACATTTTAAAAGTGTAGTTATTTGGATATGAAAAAAACAAATAAAAATGTATGAATGTGTGTGAGTGGTGGGGAGAGAAGGGAAAGAGAGAGACGTGAGAGAATCCTTCTTCATCATACTCTGCAGAATGTTCCCTTTACTAAACTTATGTTTTCTTGGCTTTGAAGTGGAAATATCTGGTATTTCCAGCTTGAACTAAATCACAGATTTCTAATGAGTTTTCTTGATATTTGCTCTGACCTGATTCAGGTCAGCTTATTGCTTCTTTCTTGCAATCAAAAAGCAGAGGAACAGGAGGTAAAACCTCCTCCCTTGCTCATTACGGTTTCAGCAAGTGATCTTAACTCAAGCATTTCTAATTAAAATGTAAAGATCATTAGTATGCTGCATTAATAAAGGTTTTTCTTTCAACTCAGAATGCTCCAATGGAGGTGCCAGGCACACTCTTGCACCTACCGGTGCTGAACAATTGCTGCTCTTGGCAAGGTCTCAGAACAGGCGGGGGTTTCTGTCTGCTACCTGAGCTGCTGGTGACAACTGCAACTTACGTTAGGCTCAGGGGCAAGGAAACAGGAGGCAGGACTGGAAGTGCCAAGAGGAGAAAGAAACTGCAAAGGCAGCTTTTTCCTTCTTACTGCTACCAGTCTCCCAGCTCTGCCATTGCTGAATGACTGAAATATGCAGAGGCATGCTAAGACCAATAAGAAAGGCCTTAAATAATATGTTACAATTATTTACCCCTCCAAAAATGTTGAGATGTATCTCCATATGGTGACAGATTATTATTTTTTCTCCTTTGGGGCTTGAAGAATTCAATTATCTATATAATCCCCAATCACACAAAACATTTTAATATGTTTTAATATCTTTTCCTGATTTTTCTACTTCTTGTGGGTTTTTTGTTTTGTATTCTTTGTTTTGTTTTGTTTTGTTTTTGAGACAAGGTCTCACTCTGTTGCCCAAGCTAGAGTGCTTCATGATATCTCCCTGCAACTTCCAACTCCTGGGCTCAAGCAATCGTCCTGCCTCAGCCCACCGAGTAGCTTGGACTACAGGCATGTACCACCACACCCAGCTAATTTTTCTAGTTTTTGTGGAGATGAGATTTTGCTATATTCATCAGGCTGGTTTCAAACTCCTGGCCTCAAGTGATCCTCTTGCCTTGGCCTCCCAAAGTGCTAGAATTACAGGGATAAGCCATGGCTCCCACCTTTCTATTACTTTTGATTTGACATTTTAAGTTGAGATAATAACTGCTATTTGATGGTAACAAATTTTAATTTTAATGGCTAAATTATTTCATTTTGAATATGAAAATGTTGATTAATTGAATCTTTAAAGTCATACTATGTATGTGTAAGAATTAAATGGAAAATTTGACCCACAGCTTGTAATACTTACAGCTTGTTTTATACGTATGGTGCCAATAAGACTAAATCGAAGAGATGTAATAAAGAGTAAGTTAAAATAAGGAGAGTGATATGAATATCCTATTACCTGGCCTTAGTCTCAGAACATTAATGCAGGGATTTAAGACAAATCAGAAATAAGAATTATTTCAATGACATCCTAGACACTTAGGAAATATAGAAAACTTTTGTTAATTTGTTGCTTCTGTGTACTATCATCTGAACTGCTAACCCATTTCAATTAGGGTACAATATAATTAGTGTTTCTATTAAAGTATTTGAAGCTGATAAAATAAAAATGATTTCTTCTATAATCATGGTTACTGTGTTGCCTGGAGAAGACCATCATTTGGGTTATTTGTGATTTCAAATTCAGTTAGACTCAGTGGCAAATACTCATAATTTACATATACATTTTTATGCCTTTCATCTTACTGATTAACCATGTTGAACTATTTGAAGAAGAAATACGAATATTGACTTTATACTATGGTTTTATATAAAATTCACCCAAGATTTAGAAAGTTTGGAGACTTTGAAAACTCACTACGCTGTGATAGGAGGTAGAAAACTACCGTTTCCTAGCACAATATGCAAGAAGGTCCTGGGTTTTAATTGGCATCATAAATTCAATGCTCAACTCCACGCATGGCTCTTAATAACTTGAAGGCATCAAGATACTCCTGTGCTTACTATGGCAGAAAGAAAGTGGTAGAAGCAGAGTTGAAGTCAAGAAAGAAGCACATTATGAATAACTTCTAAAATGAGCACAGATATTGTTCAGTTTTTCATTTAGATAAAGTTATAAGACTATATTAGGGTAGACCCAATTACTGTTTTCTTTTCCAGTAGAGATGATTTGTTAACTATAAGTCAATGGATTTAATTGTCATACTTTTATAAGACTTTAAATATAACCATTTATAAATCAAAAAATGTTAGATCATATATTCCACTGTTATCATGGCTCACATGCAAATGCTTGCCCATTTACTAATATGTGTGAGAATATGTAATTACCAAGGGATTCCCTCTTAGATATTGAGAATTAATTAGCCCAGTAAGCCAAATGTAAAAATTCTGTGAAAGAAGACCTTGGGTAACACAAATGGTCAATTTACTCCAAGTTGAGCTTATCACAGCGCACAAAACCGCAGCCCATTAGAACAGTGATTATCAAACTTGAGTGGGTATCTGAGTCACCTGGGGGCTCATTAAATTCATATTGCTGTGCTCCACCCTCAGAGTTTCCAACAAGTTCCCAGGCGATGCTGCTGCTATCTCGGGAACACATTTTGAGTACCACTGCATTAGAAGATGTCTATGAGATTAAAAAATAAAGATTTCTTTGCCTTATTTTAGTTTCCATGTGGGCTAGGAAT
Source organism: Lepilemur ruficaudatus (assembly GCA_963574885.1). Classification (NCBI taxonomy): domain Eukaryota; kingdom Metazoa; phylum Chordata; class Mammalia; order Primates; family Lepilemuridae; genus Lepilemur; species Lepilemur ruficaudatus. The sequence goes on along the minus strand of CAUYRT010061622.1, from coordinate 57,302 downwards.
TTTTTTTTTTCTTATGAAGCTCATCAGAAAAAAATAACCTTAGCATTTGGTAATATCACTACAAGATGCTGTCTGCAATAATTTTTGCTCTAGTTTGGATTATATAGATATCCCAACTAACATGTATTACATATATCTAAAATACATGTTTTTATAAATGTGAAATATCTCTATCATCTATCTAACTATATATATATCATCAAAATATAACTTTATGCTGGATTTGTTTGAATTCAGTTAAACTCCTAAACACTTTAGCAATTTTGACTTTGAAGTTGGAGATGGTAGTTGGAAAAGAATAGGCCGTTGGAGAAAAATCTCTATGGATTTAATACCACAGTTTTCCCGAGTTGAACTTAGTGATCCATCATCACCTCTTACAGAGAGAATTGGTAAAGGCAATTCGTAAGTGATCTTAAAGATTTCCAATATCTTAAAAAATTCTGTCCTTTAGTGACGATGCTTCAGCATGGAGATATGCTAATCTCTGAGACGGATGATGTTTTAAACATCTAAGCTGTAGTTATATGTAAACAGTTACTTTGGGTTGACTCACCTATGTGTTTGGTTTCTTTTCCTTTAGACTATGTACTTTCTAATCAGTCCTTCTCAAACCAAACATAACTTTAAATTTATAAGCAATAGCACAGTCCTGATGTCTGTAAAACCCCGCCTGAAACCGGGTTGATGTGCGCAGATGTCGGGCGAAAAGCTGGAGAGCATCTTTGTGTTCACCCACCATTCCTCGCTATGGGCTGCTCCGCAGCTGGCACGAAGGTTCACACTCTTTCTCCCTTTCCAGCTCCCACCTGTCTGCACTTGATTAGAGATTTAAAATTCAGGGAGCAGGCTTTTTAGCAGAGAACATTGCGCCCTCCCACCACCCGGAGTCTGAGTGTCTGCTCTCAGTGGGTGGAGAATGCCCTCCCTGTGGGCACTTTGCCCGCCTCAGTGCTGTGTCTCCGCATCTCATATTGTCTGGAAGCAAGCTAGGCAAATAGCTGAGGCTCCGATTATTTGTTGGAAGATTGCCTTTTTTTTTTAAGGTTTTGGCATTTGGGGTGTGGCAGATTAACGTATATTTCTGAAAGATCAGTGTCTTATGCCTGCCGAAAACTTTTAAACCTTTATTTGAATAGAAACTACAAGGGTGTGATGCTAGTGGAATTTTGGTTGTATACATAGGCATGGAAGTAACTTAAAAGGTGGAGATTGTATTCATGGGGAGACTGAGAAAGATTAAAAAAAAGATGACACATAAGCAGGTTGAAACATACATATGTAATTATAATAGCTATACATGTACTTGTATAACTTTCAAAAAATACACTTATGTGATTTTGTATGAAAGTATTCAGTGCATATTTTTTTTTAAACTTTCTTTTTTGATTTAAAAGTATATATTGAACATTTGTTCAGCTTGGTAAATACACATGCACCCGGTTTGTTTTTTTGACCTTGTTCATTTTAATAGTGGTCTGATTATCCATTGTGTAGTTGGGTTCTAACTGATTTAATCAATGCCCTTTTGATGGACTTTTATTGTCTTATTGTATCACTATAGCAGATGATACTGCAATGAACACGTGCATATGTCTTTGTACACACGCAGGAGTATTTCTATAGCATGGATTTCTCAAACCTAAAGTTTCTGGGTTTAAATGTATGCATGTATATTTGGAATTTTGAATTATTGTTCTAAATGTCCTTTAAAATCTTTCTATCAGTCTCACCAACAACATTCAAGAGTGACTTTTTCCATTCCTCATCTACTAGATATTATGATAAATGATTTCCAGCACAGAATAGACATGTCAATTTACATTTATCTGATTAAAATTTAGGTTGTCATCTTCTCATGTTTATTTGCCTTTTTCCATGGATATCTTAATTATACCTGCTGATTATAAAAATTATTTTCCTAAGCAATATTCTAATATTTGTATAGTTTTATTTTACATATTTATACCATTAAATCCACAGAATATAGTTTTGAATACAGCATAAAGCAGGAGTCTAAATTTATTCATTTTCCAAATAAATAGCAAATTCTTCCAATACTATTTATGGGCTAAATAATATAATAATTTGAATTGCTATCTTCATAATATAAACATTTATCTTATGCCTGACAATCTCCTGAGTTCTCTTCCATTCTATCTGAACCAGAAACTTCATCGTGGGCCAGTCTTTTTTCTGGCACAGATTGTAGGAAGTGCAAATTCTCCACAGAGGAAACGGCCTGTGCACAGGCTCAGAGAAAATGATCAGCGTGCTTCGGACATGCAAAATTTTCAGTGTTGTTGAAACTGTAGGAAAAAGATTACAAATATTAGAAAGTCCATAGCAAAATCAACAAAAAGTATTACCATAAATAAAACCCCATTCTCCAACAGAAGCATAATATTTATCCATTCTGATTTGTTTTAGATAATCCATACAAGGACCTATTTTAGCCTTTTGTCATTTTTTTGTAGAAGGCCAATATGTTTAAGTGTAATGTTTTGTGAAGGTTTTCCCTTTTACTCATTATTGTTAGCTTTTCAAAGTAAACATTTTTATTATTTATATTTCTGTGGTTTTCCATCTCCCTCTTGGGAAGAAATAATGCTGAGGAAAGAAATGCTGTGGGATGTCAGTGTTTGCATCTAATTCCTGAATTTCAGTTTCAATATTCTGATCAGGAGACTCTTTCCAAGTTTATCTCTTTTTTTGTTTGTTTTGAGTCCAAGCAGAACCTAAACATGAGATTACGTGATAGTGAGAGGCTGTTATATGTGCGGACATAAATTGTATGCTATGGTTTTTGTCATTAATTTTTCATACTTAATGTTGACTTTTTGCAAAGCAAATACAAACAGTGTCCTGTATGCTGAAAACTTTCCAAATTTTGCCCACTATGACTAGATTTTTCCATTGTGGTTATCAATCCTAATTCAAAATAAACAAAAAACCCGAAACCCACTTTTTGTGGTAGAACATCATTCTCTTTTAATTCTCTTTTCCTGTTTTCCTCCTGTTAGGTATTCAGATAGCTGCAGGCAAGAAAAATACCTTCAAAGTTGTTTTGACTTAAATCAGCATCATTTCCAAGGTTTAATCATTAAAATGTAATTAGGGTGTCATAATATGGACTTTTAAATATTGCTGATTGAAAATCCACATATCTCACTCTAATCTAGGTTTTCCTAAACATCATGCCTCTACAACACCAAACAAAAAAAATCAACAATGTTTTTTTAGATTTTCTAATACAATCAACATACTCTTCTGCAACTTCTAAATATACACTGAAAGCAATTTAAGATTTTTTTGTTGTTGAATGGGTGAACGTTTAAGGGCATTTCCTTTTCAATATTGCACACAGAATTGGTACTCAAATTACTGAGAAAATAGAACAAGGAGTGTGAGAGAAAGCTGTTTATAATGATTGGTGACTTCAGAGTCCTACATTGGAACATTATGTAAATATGCCAAATTGTTGCAGAGATACACAACTCGTTGTGAAGTTTTGAATGTTTTCCACATCCAGTGCCTGACTCCAGAAGGGGTGGGCGGTCTGGGCCAAGAGCAAGTAAACAAGTCACTAGAAAAAACACTCATTAGAAAGACTAACCTCTGAATAATGGCATTTCTGAGCTCTGAGAAGGGTCAATCGGGGTTTGACAAAATCCTTTAGTACTCCCAGTGACATGTAACCATCCTTAGGTATAATAACTCAGTTATTATTGTTATTATTATTATTATATTTTTTGGTGTCGATATCTAGAAATGCAACCTCTGGGATGGTGCCAGAGGTTTTACTGTCATGGTGGGGGGTATATTAGTTGGCATTGTAGGCTTGAGAAATTTAACCATTGTTCTCAAGTCGAGAATCCGCTTTTTTTTTTTTTTTATCATTCTCTCTTTTGGTCTGGAAAAAACAATCTGTGCTAGTTTCTTTCCAGAAACTGTTCTGTTTGTTGTGTTTTTGCTTGCTGGTAGACTTGGAAAGTAAATCAGAGAATGGCTCTCTCAGTACTGAGATGCCTAAAGAGCCCAGAGGAGACAATGACACAGTTGAAATAAATTGACAGAGGACTTCATGATAATCACTTACATGAACACCACACAGTCAAGTTGCAGCTTAGGTTAAAGTTTGGAGGTATCTGACACTTGCTTTTTACCTTTCTTTTTATTGAAGGGAGGTGAACAGGCTGTGATGTTTCTTGTTTTTTGGAAAAGTATTAGACCTTGTTAATTATGGTAGAGTGAACATGGCAGGAAAAGGAAAAATACAATTTTAAGTATAATGGTGCATGCTGGAAACACAGATTGGCAAGCATATGGGGTTCTGGCATCTGGACAGAAGCCTTCATAACCATCTGCTTTCAGTGGTTACTTTGGCAATTTTGTAGCCATTCCAGTGTTTCACAGGTCTGGGCTAAGGATTTTAAACAAGCAGCTAAAGAGGGAACAGGTATATAGAGGCAGTTACTTGGAGCTTCTGTCTACACATTAGTTTCATTGTTCTGAGTATTAAGTCACCTTAAGATGGTCTCTGTGCCAGTATTTCATTATGATAGCAGCAGATGTTGTTAATGCTTCATGCTAATATTTTTCCGTTTTATCTGCCAGGTGACACTCATTTTTAGCCTTGAGAATGAATTTCTTCTCCTGGCCCTGTGAGATGTGAGAATTACGTGAAGGGACTTGAGTTCTTATGTGCTCTGAAGTGCAGAGATGTAATTGGTAACCTCTAGCTCTCCTTGACATTTTCATTTTACCTAATGTTCCTGGAAATTTTGAGTTTCTACATGTTTTTAGTAGCTATGGTGGTGTCACATAATGTTCTAATAAGACCTCACATGCACAGAAAGTCATTTAATGCAGGGCCATTATGATTAATCATGAAGCAAAATATTGACTAGCATGATGCATTACGGATTAAATCTTCATATCAATTTTCATCACAAAAAATACTATTTGTTGAGTATTTACAATGTGTGTGATAATGGGAAACATTTTAAATGTAAAAGATTGTTAATACAAAGATGTAAATAGAAGGGCGTGTGGGTGAGAATGAAAATGGGACAGTCTCTGAAGGGTCATTTGGAAGTGTCTTTTCAGCATCTTAAGTGCATGTGTTGTGTGGCTACTCACACATTCCTCAGTCCCTAGAGGACTCTGTTTCATCTATCCACGGAAATATCACCACACATACATAAAGCTATGTATGCTAATTGCAAGATGATTTTTAAAGAAGAAAAATTGAAAGCAACCTAAATGTCAGTTAATAGAAAAATGGTCATACATGTAATACCACATAGCTATCTTAAAAGTGAAGTAGACCTGTAAGGGGTGACATGGAAAGATGTTCATGGCCAATTTTTTAAGTTAAAAAAAAAGCAACCTTATTTTAGAAGTGTATGTAGAGCACATACCTATTTTATTTTAGAAAAAACAACTACATATATATATAGTTTTCTATTTAAATGTGTAAATGTGTATAAGGTATGTATTATTGATTGAAAATATTTGTATCTCCCTAAAATTTACATGTTGACACCCTAACCCTTCTATTTGTAGTTTACAAATAGAAGTGCTTGCTTTGTAAACTATTCTATGTTTTTTAAAAAGTACATAATCTTGACACAAGACATACAAACTTTTTAATATAATATTGTCCATTAGCCAAGAAATAGTCAAGATCAATACAAATAATTTTGAATATTTGCTCATATTGTAAGTAATTGGGAAAAATATAGTTATCCATAAGATAATTAAATTTATTTATTGTAATTATATTACCCAGCAAAGCAAAGTCTTCAAAAATGTGAATAGTATTTATTGAGTTTATTTCATTTACTTGTAGTTCTTATTAATAATGTATTAGTAATCATTTTAGCCCTGAAAATTCTGTTTCAAAGTAGATGCTGATTATTTTTTTTTTCCCTCATTCATCCACTGATTCGGTTTAGGGAAGGCTGACAGACTCATCAGTCCATTTGCAAATAGTGGTGCATCTTGGTTTTTCCAATACTTAAATACAGTTGCCGATTGCTGGCATGTTCGAAGTCCCCTAGCCTGCAGGGATGAAGGAAACTCTGCGATAAACTCGTTTTCTATTTCCGTATTTCAGGGGATCTTTGTGAGATTTAAATTCATTGTTGTCTCCTCTTACTCTGATCTCCTGTGTTTGTCGAGCTTTCAGCTCTTGGGCATTCTGCTATTTTGCTGCCTTGCATTGCTCCACACTGGATACTGCCCAGACCATTTCACCTTGCAAAGGACCATCCTCACAAGACTCCATGGGCAGCTGACTTTTACTGGTGTTTTGGGAGTAATTCAAGAATAATCATTTTATCACTGCCTCAATTGCTTCTTGGACATCCCTGTCTTCTGCCTACCCATGATGACCAGCTTCACCGACAGATGGCCATGGCATTCACTCACCTTGTTGGACATTTTCTTCTCCCTCTCTATCCAGACCCTTTATTGTGTCTCTGCCCTTGAAGCTTAAACTTCTTACATATTCTGCTGAATGATTCGATTCTCTTTCTTTAACTTATCTAGCGGTGGACTGTGCCTAAGCTCTTTACTTTTCTTATTTAGAAAACAGGTTTTACTAAACCCACAGTTTAGGGACAAAAAGCATGTCATTTTGCTAGCAGTTGTGGACTCTAGTTAGGTACAGATGGAAATGGCAGTTTTTACCCTCTTGGCTACATATGCTCACTCTCGTCCTTCTCTACATCTTTCTCTTCCCTCTTTTCTCTTTCTCTGCACATCTCTCTGCTTATCCTCACCGACTCATCCACACACACAGTATTACCATATGTGTGGGCAAGGGCAAGCTCACATACTCAAACACTCAAACACTGCCTTGGCTCGTTCCTGAGCTCATTTCTCCAAGTGGCATGTAAGAAAATACCACGTGGGCAAGTTAGGCTGTCTTCTGAATGTGGGAAAATTCTCATATGGGTTTGCTTTCCAAATATGTCCCCTCTGGATGATAAACTAGAGGGATTCTGTGAAGATTGTTTTACTGTTGGGGCGGTGGTATTCATAAATTACCAGAAACCTTCACAGAATGATAGAATGCGGAAAGAAAGAGGGAGGGAGAGAGAGAGAAATCAAAACAGACATCCCTTCATAACTTGGTCACTTTCTTTGCTTTGCTTACATACTCTAGGAATGTAAGCCTCACTTCTTTTTGAGGCTTACATAAAAAATTAGAAATTATATATAATTTTTATATTTTATATAAAATATATAAAATATGTTGTATATATTTATGTGTAAATATAAAATTTTATTTTTTTAAAGTCCTATCAAAATTTACTCTATAATATACACTCATTGGCTTTGAGTCTATTTTCTGGAGTCTTACAAAATAAGTTTATTCATTCTTTCAAATAACAGTATTTCACATATTTGAAAATAATTCTCATTGATTTCCCCATCAAGTCATCTCTTCTCAGGCTAATTTCTCTTGTTTCATCAACAATTCCTTCTGTGTTGTATCTTCCTGACTCCTTACCTTCCTGATTGTAGTACTTTGGAGTCATTCCATTTTGTACACCCCCAAAATGCCGTATCTAGCAGAACAACTTGCACAAAGTAGATGAATAAATGCTGACAATTTAATTCAACTAAGCACCATACTATATCCAGTGCTGAGTCTAGAGAAACTACTCTCATCTCTCATTTGGACATTACATTTTTATTAATACAATATAAGATTGCATTAGCTTTATTATAAATCACATTGACGTATAATGTCTCCTGGCCTTTATCTTATAATCTCACATTCCTTCATCTGCATTTGGTCATCTGATTTCCTGAATCTAAATGCAAAATTTTACATTTATCCTCATACATTTCATTTTGTTGATTTCATCCCATGTTTTCACCCTTTTGAAATCTTTTTAGAGTCTCGATCTCATTTTCAAAAACATTAGCTTTTTCACCACTAGTTGGATAATTTACAAATGCATTAGGTTTACCATTTGTCCTTATCCAAGATTGTTATTCTTTAGGTGAAAAGTCATTGCAATTATAGACTGTATTTCTTTTCTTCTGGTTCTATCTGGCATTGTAGCACCACATGCCTTTAGGGGAAATTGTAGACTATGTATCACATCTGGGCATGCACAAGTATGGTCAGCCACCATGTGGCACCTGTGGAGTTGTCCTCCCCCCTTCCCATCTCCTATGTGTCTGTTAAGCCTCCCTATAACATGACTTCTCACTTCTACTGTCACTCAGTACCCCTGAGGGCATGGCCACTGCCATCTGTGTCAGCACCAGGCACTGGATGTTGCTGTGGCTGAGGCCTCTCATTTTCCACGGCACTGTGGTCTCTTTCAGGCTCTCCTGCCACTGCTATTTTCCTGGATCACTCAAGGTGCCAAACCTCTGAGTATTCAATAGTAAATTGGAGGGCAAGGACCTCCTTATAATTCCAATGTTGTATGTGCCCCGTCATGGGACAATTTTTATAGAAATTGTTTGTATTAATTATTAATAGTTTTTGTTTTTCACTATGACAATGCTGCACAACAAACAATACCAGCATATGTGTATTTTACAGCAATCAGCGTTTAATTTTTACTTATGTGTTCATGGACTGGCTGTGGCTCTGCGGGACTCAGGTAGGATGCGCTGGGCTTATAGGCTGCAGGTTCAGCAGAGACTTGGGGAATGTTCTCACAGAAATGGAAGAAGCTCAAGAGCACTGAGTGGAAACAAATGATACCCCTTAAGACCTCAGAGCGCATTGTAACGTCTGCCCACATCCTGTTGGCCCAAGCAAGTCACATGGCCAAGAGGAACATACTCCAGTCATAGTAAGCCATGGCAAGGATAGGGAGGAACGTAATTTTTGGAGACAAATCTTTCATTTTTATAAGCATTCCCTTTATTCTCTTCTTATATACTACATGAGTCTAGGGAGGGCAAAAGAAAATGTCTTTGACAAACACCAAATTAGAATCACCTCTTCATCCTGAGACATACAGCTTTGTCATTATGTCAAATCTATTTTTTCCTCTTCCTTCATGATATTTTATCTTCCCCAGAGGATCCTAGTAGAGACGCCTGGAACGCCCATCTCACCGGGTCAGCAGGCATGCCCAAACCTGTCTGAAACTAGCAGTAGGCATGTTTATGCTTAAGCTGAGAAGGTTTTTGGTCCCTCTGATACATTTTAAATCAACCTATTTGTGGGAAGAGGCGGGACTCCATAGAGTACAACTATAAAACAGTTTCATTTTTTTCCTCTTTGCCTCTTTTAACTTGCTCAGGGCACAAGTTGTTTCCCACTTTTTGGACAGAAAATCGAGTAGATTTGGTGACTTCTTTCATAGCCCTCAGATAAAGAAATACCCTCCATGTATTACTGTCCATTCATGGAGAACTTCATTTCAGGAATTAACATGTTCAGAGTAAAATCCAAACTCCAAACTTCATTCTGTTTTTCCAGCTTGGGTTGGCTGTTGGCTGTATGTAAGCCTGCTGTGGAGGGACCGTGGGGTCGACTTCTCTGCTTCCCAGCCTAGCATCTACTCCTCTCCCACTTGCTAGGCTGCCTCTGGCCCTCCAGGTTGGAAGCAGATAAGAAGGAGTAGTAAAGGGCAAGAAAGTTTACATTTGGCTGGTACTGAGGAAATCTGGCATTGGCTTCTCTTGGCCTTGGCAGGTGCTTAAAGCTGAAATTTTATTTTGTGGGAGCATCTGTGAGCATCTTTCCTTAATGCCCAGACTGTAAATCTTTAACATGGTAAGAATCTCTCCTGCAAATGGCTGTTTATACACATCTCCCATGTTCCTTCTCCTGAGATAGCCTTACCCCTGGCTGATGCCCAGGCAGACAGCCCTACACACACACACACACACACACACACACACACACACACACACACACACACACTCACACACACACATCTCTCTCTCTCTTTTGATTTGCTGTCCGTGGTAATGCAAGCATTTTCCAAACACCACCTCTTCTTCATTACCACAAGGGGTTTCAGCTGGTATCTTTTCAAAAGTAAGATATCATTTTACTGTAAAATCTTAATTCCAAAGGGCTACTCTAGGTAATCCCCAGGAAGCTCCTCTCACGTGACTGAAGGTCAGAGGAAAGAATTCTCCTCTCCTCCCCTCTCATTTTCTCCCCAACATGGGGGGTGGTGTAGGTGGAGGGGAAGGGGTATGTGAGGGAAACAGCTACAGCATATTGACAGTTTTTTCCATTGAGACTGTTTTGTCTTCTTTACACTCTGCAGGTGGGTTTTGGCTAAGTGATTGCAGAGCATGTTTTTAGCCCCTCCTTTTTAAGTCTTGCATAAGTGGCCTGGCACCCTCATATTGGAATGTGGGGATACCTGCAATATACAGCTAGCACCTCTTTCTGTTAAACCTTGACTCATAGGCTATTTGAACCTGAAGATATCTGAATATCTCACTCATTCCTTAAATGAAAAAATCAAGTCTCTGAGAAGTTAAGTACATTTTCCAAGGTCGTGCACAGCTTTTTGGTATAAAAGCTCTCAAGCTATGTATAATCTTTGATCCTAATAACCGGTATTTCCTCAAATTTATCCTCTTTAATGTGATATAATTATACAATAGAATATGGTAAGTCAAAAGTTATTTAAAAGTTAAATGAAATAATGTGTGAAAAGCTTTTAGGAGAACGTGGCACAGAGAAAACACTCTTCCACCTCTTCCGCTTTCTCCAACAACCACTCTTGTGCCCAATACTGAGAGTACAAACAAACAAACCTAAAAGTGCCATCAATCACCAATCAATATTGCAAAAATTATCTTTAAAGTTATGAAACCTAATGTTTTCAAAGAATGTGTAATAGGAATCTTTCTCCCCTGCTGGTGAATTTAAAAATTGCAGCCTAATCTCTACTCTTGGCTTAAACTGTTGTAATGACAATTTAAAGAAAAACCCGAATGACCGAAAATAAGGAAAGGTTTTAAGAAATAATGGGTCATCAGTACAATGAAACATGACCACTAAAAATGCATGGACAAAAAAAAAGCATATTAAATGAACAAAAGAAGTTTCTAAAACTGTGGTACGGTATGGTATCTATTTGGAAAATAAAAAAAGAGATTTTATATATTTGATTTCTGGAAGAATAAACCTGAGGTTATGAACCACCGTGGTCATCTTTGGATAGGGGGCTATTTGTGACTTTTATTTTTATACCTATCTGTGTTTCTCAAACTTTTACAATAAGCATCATTTTTCTTAAAATAAAAAAAAAAAAAAAAAAAAAAAGAAGAAGAAAAAAAGGAGCAGAAGGGGATTGTGAAGTGGAAGAAAAGCACTAAACTTTAGAATGAGTGGGTTTTGTCAGAATTACGCTCTGTTGACCAGAGGAAGGCCGATACCATGCATGTGCAGAAAGCTGGGCTCCCTGTCTGATACTCTGCCCAGGAGCGATGATGGAAATGTTGAGAGGAAGAGACTCCTTTGAGAAGGAACAACTGTTCCATCTGAGCACAAGCCTCCAAGGCTTCATAACACGCTCTGGAAACTGTTGTATAAAGACAGTAAATCTGACAGGAGGAATAAAGGAAAGCTTTAAGTCAGTGAAACAGTTTTAAATGTCCACTTTTCTGGAGAGGTTTATGAGAAATAATAGTCTCTCCACTCATCTCATTTTTCTTTAAAGAAGCTAGGATAGAAAATGAGATGTGATATTACAGGAAAATAGAGAGGACAGTAGACCAAGTGTGTGTATTGTTTCCTTGATCTACAAGGGGAGTGAATGTCTCTCTCATGGGGGAGAACTTTCCCCTTATTTCACCAGAAGGGCATCCAAACTACTTAACCAGAAAATGTTCAAATACTTGTATAATGGCTGATGGGTGAGTTCAGTGAGACATCTAAGAATTTAGCAAATTTAGTACTTCTCTTCACTGAAAGGCAGGATAAAACTTCCATATTAAGTTGACTTGTACAATTTCTAACACTAAGAAAAGAACTAAGGATCCATGACAACTGAATTTCAAGGGATTTCTTTTAAACAAACAGTAGTTGAAAAGTTGTAATAAAATAAATATTCGAAGCTCAGTACAAAAATCAAAACTATTTACATGCAGAAATGAAATCTTTTTTCCCTTCAGTCTTCATGTATGTATGGAGGATTGTTCTTTTGGGGAGGAAAGACAAGATGGATATCTGCTGTTTTATATAATCCTATGGAAATCTGAAATGACATATGATTTTCTATTGAGGCCCTGGTTTTAATAAAACATAACTCTAGATATCATTTATGATTACGATCTTCCAAATATGAAAACACTCGGCTGAAAAACTGGTTTATACAGTGGCTTCAATTGAAAGAAACCACATCAAAATTCTAGTGTTTCATTAGGGTGTTTGGGGTCACCCCTATGGTTATGGCCTTTGAACTGAGGTAATGATAGGGCTTGCAGACATGAAGGGTTTGTTCACTGGATCCTTATGAGAGGGGTTCAGTTCAGACTTCAGGTTCCTCGAGATATATTCGCATTCACAATGACTTAAATTAGGTAATTTTATTCCCAGTATACAAACCTCTCATTCATTAAAAAATTTATCACACAAAGGTTCCTGTTGAGTTTCTGTTAGAAGGACCAATGTTTAGCCAGTGTAGAGACAAGTGTAGGCTCTATATTTTCTGTCTTGACCATAGCAATTAACTGCTGGTCCATTGTCAAGTACAGGTCAGAGCAGTATCAGGTTAAAGCAAGATTGACACATTAATTCGATCTTGGGAAAAGCAATCCAAATAGGAAAGGGTCATAGCAATAAGAATGGCAGTAGAAAAATCCAAGTCTTGCCAAGAGCAGTGTTTGTCTCAACCAAAGAAAAGATCCAGAGCAAAAGTTAAGAGAACTCTGCAGGTCGAGGAGGAGAAAGGCAACAGGGCAGCTTACTTAGCAGGCAAGGATCACGATTGACCTGATGATATTCCAGTGGGCCAGTAACTATTAAAACAACTCCTCATTCAGAAACCAATAGCGATCCAGGCTTAAAGGCCAGCAAACTGCAAAGCTGTGATAAAACTTTCACTACCAATAATTGCTCTGCTTTTAGCTAAAAGGCTGAGAGTGCATCAACATTTCAATTATTGGGCCAAATTTGTTAATATGCTTTCCAAACAAAAAGCCTTTTAAAGAATTCAGAACAACCTATAACTTTTCTTCTTATAATACCTAGCTTCAACCAATTCTAGATACAGAAATTGAAGTAATGACCTCCATTAAATTCTCATTAATATTATCCTGACTTAGGGCATTCTATTGTTTTGTACACTTTATATAGGAAACAAATGTGTTGACCTCTTATCTGTTATGATGAGGGGCAGATATACTTAAAGGGGACAATAATTTAGTTTCCATAACTTTCACATTCCCATAAATGTTCACATTCAAGGTGATTAAATATTAACTAGACCTCTTATTCATGAAATGCTAGAGGGAAAATAATAATTTTAAATAGTATTCTTAGCTTCTACCATGATGTAATTTATCAAAAACATCAATGATATATCAAAGAACTACATATAAAGATGGTATTTTGTCCCTAAAGGAAAGAAAACATGTTTTAAAATCTTCATAAAGTTTTAATTATGCTAAAAATTCTTTGAGCCCTTAAGGAGAAAGAAGTTACAAAAAGACAAGGTACTTTTGATAACCATGGATCATTTAAGGTCTTATTAAAGTATACCTGGTTAATAATAAAATGTGAAAATATTAATTTTGAGGAAACGCATGAGTTTTTGATACATTCTACAGACTTTTCTCTTTGGTTATTTTGTATAAAGTGTGTTTGATAGTGACGGAGAATTTTCTGCCACATTGTATTTCTCTCACTGAGACATAAATGGATGTTTTCAAGGTTTGAATTGAAAATATGTTAATTCTCCAAGCTCTCAGATTTCAGTGAAGATTGTTATTGCCAAGAGAAGAACAAAGAAAATATGAGATTTTTTTTTTACACTGTTAAAAACTGAAAGCTGTTTAATTCATGTTCCATCATTTAGATAAAGTCAGAAACTCCATAGTCTGTGATGGAATGTTTTCACAGATACATGATGAGTTTTTTGTTTGAAAAGCTTTACCAGGTGCTATGTTTTATAGCACTATATGTGTTTCAACATGTGGAGAAGAAGCTAATAAAGGGAGTTAAGGTTAGATGTGGTAAAATTTCTCATTAATTTTAACAATATAAATGCAGAACACACTTCCTTTAAATTTGAACAATCCCAAATGATTCACAATGTCCTGGTATATCAAGCTTTTGAAATATAACTTTTTAATTTAAAATACATAGGCTTCATAATAATATCAAATTTGAAGAGCTTCTTGACTTGGATCTATCTGTGTTTTATAGTAAACAATGAGTAAAACAGTACCTGGAAGTCTGTAAATTTGTAGTGGTGTTCTCATTGGAATGAGATTTTGAGGTGGAGAATTGTGTGCAGAAAGTTTAACCAGGAGTGGTTTCAAAAACAACACCTATGAGGGATGAAGGAAGCAGGATCGTCAGCGTGAGAAGATGGGCTTCAGTGTGGACATGTCAACGCTCTCAGAGGATTCCGCAGTTCTGAAGGGGGTATGGATCTACACAGTTATCCTGAGTTGGGACTGGACCCTTGCACCCTCCCATCAACCAGGTGTAGGATGTAGGCCTAGGGATGGGGGTGTGACTGTTCATGAGGTGGCTCTTTTCAAGCAAGGGCAAATTCCAAAAGAGAAACTAGGTTGTGAGCAGTCTTTTGTCATTTTTTGCAGACTCTGGGAATATGAGTGCTTCAGTCCTGAAGGGGTGCAGCTGGCGGTGCCTGCAGCTCTATTACAGTGCTCCCTTTGCGTCATTTGGAGCTGCTTACTTGGCAAAAGTTCTGGGAACAGCTCCTTCAGGATTGTGGGGTAGGCCTCCTTTACCCAGGGGAAACTTACAAGAAGAGAGTTAAGAAACTGAACTGCGGTCCATTGCCACCCTTCTCTACTATTGGTTAGCCCGTCTGCTATCCTAGGTGGCTCACTTGGGGAGTGGGGGGCAGGGAGAAATCTGGACCCTTATATTTGAGTCCCTGATTACCATGCTCTTTTTAGGCTGCGGTTGTTGCACTTACCTATTTGCTGTCAAAATTTCACGAGAGAGAACAGAAACTCCGCAGTAAATCAGTACGTGTCAAACACATTTTTTCTGACCCCATTATAGCAGCTCTATCTCCTTGTGATCATCAGAATTAATTACACCTGCCAGTAAGGAGCTCTTTTCCTTGCCTGCTAGTTTCTTGGCACAACATACTTGAAGTGACTGTGCAAAAGCTGTAGCTTAAACTTTAAGGTCCTTTTCCCGTATTCCTGGTGTAAACATTACCCTGTTGGGAACCAGAATCTTTTTTTCCAAGATACACCTGAGCTATGCTTTCAACAAGCTGTAGCATTGCTCTATCAGACAGTGTGTAGGTGGTACCAGTAGATCCCCTGATTGTGCATGTGCTGCTGCGTGTCCTTTGCTGTAGAATTGGTCCATTGGGCTGAAGTGATACCATGTGTGGTTCCCATGTCAATGGGTCAAATATTTTAAGCCTTGGATAGTGGTGCTGAACAAAGCCTTGAGGGAAGAAAAGGCAAACCCATACCTAAAATATGTAGTGATTTCAGTCAAGATGGATGACTCATTGCTGTTACAGAGTAGGGTGGGGTCAATGTAGTAAATTTTCTACTAAATGGCTAGCTGGGATCAAGGGATGATGAGACATAAGTCTCATTGTGGACCCAGTGTTGGTCTCTGTTGGCTACAGGTTGCACATTTGGCAATGAAAATAAGTACTGATAGATGAGTCTTGGTGAGCTGGACGCCATGCTGTTGGGAGTATTCATAGCTTCCTTTCTTGCCACCATGGCAACTCTGTTTCTGCACTTATTAAACATACATTTTTAAACTCTTTTTATGTACTTATTGTCCCAGAGATTAGCACTTTTCAATTAGCCAAATCATTCTGTCTACTTGGTGATTTATTATCTCTTCTGAGAATATTGATTTCTGGTAGGCATTAGCATGATATAGATAAATATAAGGATATTCACACAGGCCCATTCACATTTCTTTTTCCTAGAATTCTTCCAATATTTCTCTTTCCATAACAAACCACCTAAGATATTTGCTCCTTGCTATGAATTTGTAAATATTCTGACCTTAGGTAATTTCTTTTTCCAAAAAAGTAGATAACCAGGCAAACTGTCCTAAGTCTGCACATTAGAAAGATTTTCTATCACTGCTGTTTTACAGAGCTATCCTGAGAGGGGCTGATGTGTCGCCAAAGTCTATGATAAAACCGTAAGTGTCTACCTTATGTTTTACCTACTGAGAAGTGCCACAACTTCTACATTGGTTCTTTTCCCACTACAGATAACGTTTAGTATCATATGGCACTTCAGGTTGTGTGATCCAGTTGATTAAGTCACTTGCAACACAGCACATGCCTTTTCCTTCCCTGAGCCCACTCAAGGCTGGCAGCCTTTCACTGCAACTAGGAAATGGTCAGAGAAGTGTTTCTGATATATATATATATATATATATATATATATTACTACTAATGTGTATGTTTGATTATGGAGAACAAGTAAAACAAAAGTTGTAGCAAATCATTTGATCGTGTATCTCATAGAAATATGGTGCTTACAATGGTGCTGCAAAAATCAATAATAAACTCCATTTCAATAAATATATTTATTGATTTATGAACTAGTATAAAACATGAACACCTTACTTAAATTTGCACATTTTAAATGATTTGCTTTTATGAGTAAATGCCTGTATTTTTTAATTTAAGGATATTATAGAAGTACAAACATTTTGGTAACATGTTAGGATTTTGCCACACCGAAGCCATGATTTAAGGCGTGCCCTTTTTTCCTACAATGCTCAACGTATCCATTAGTTGTGAGTTTACCCATTCCCAATGCCCCAAACCCCAGTGAATATTACTACTGTGTGAACACCTTAGTGTTGATCAGTTAGTGCCAATTTGATTTGAGTACATGTGGTGCTTATTCTTCCATTCCTGTGATACCTCACTGTGGAGGATGGGCTCAAGCTCTATCCAGGAAAATATAAGAGGTGCTAGATCACTATCGTTTTTTTGTAATTGAGTAGTATTCCATTGTATACATATGTATGTTTCCATGTGTGGACTATGTTGCCTCCAGGACTTGAAGAGGTCTCAGAAGGTGAAAAACGGTATAATTTTCCCTTTACTTTTTAAGGAATGTGTATCACAGAAGATCCCTGGCCACAGGAAACTTGAAAACTTTATTGATGAACTAGGGCTTGACTATTTGTATGGTGCATCCTCAGTCTTCTGGAGAATGTGTGTCATATTAAGGCCACCACTATACTTGCTACTTCTTGTTCATCAGTCCAAGTAACGTGATGTCATCAACAAAAGTGGGCTAATATGTTCTTTATAACATTTTGATGGCCCAGGTGTCTTTGGACTATACTATGCCAGATGAGAGGATAATTAACATAGTCCTGAAGCAAAACTATAAATATATACTGTTGTCACTTCCGCATGAATGCTTCTGATTTTCCTTTCTGATAGCGATGAAAAGGAACATATTCATGAAATTAATTTCTAAGTACCATGGATCCAAGGGTGCATTGATCTGCTGTAGAAAAGATTACATGTCTGTCACAAAAGCTTCTATTTGCACTACAACTAGGTTGAGTTTGTGGCAGCATAGTTTCATCCAGGATCCGTCTGGTTTCTTAAGGGGCTGATGGTGGTTCAAAGAGGTATGACAGGGATGGCAACACTGAATTTTTTAGGTCACTAGGTATGGCACTAATCTTTCTCCCTGAAATGTGATAATCTTCTGGATTTATAGTCTTGCCTGGGGGAAGGGAGTGAGCAGTACTGAGTTTCAGAGGCTTACACTTGGTATTTTTCATTGCAATAGTTTTTATCCTAATGGCCAAGAAAATAATATGGAGTTTTCAACAAATTACTAAGTATTTCCACTCCAATTGTACTCTATTGATCATTAAAATAACCACTGGGGATGTTTGTAAACACTGTGGACTGACAGGAAACTCACCTAGGGCCAGCGATCTATTTACTAAGTGGCCCTCACAAGTCCTGTTATAACAATGTCTAAAGGAGTACATGGCTGAGAGTTATTGCTCACAACAATTTATTGAATGAATGAATAACCTCCTTTTCTGTTCATATTTTCTTACTTGTTTTCATTATATATTTATCATTTTGCTTCTTTTGTTATCTGTCTCCCCTATTTGAAGGTAAACTCCATGAGAGTATGAAATTTATGTGGTCATCATTGCATTCCAGCTTTTAAGAAGAGTGCCAGTCACATATTGGGCACTTAATATCTGATAAATGAATAAAGAAGTTAAATATATTGAATTTAATTATATACATGGTGCTTAAATCCTGATTTTGATACTTTATTATAAACCATCACAGAATTTTAAAATACCTTCATAATATCCAATTATAAATATGTGGAATAATTAAGGAAGCTGTTTTCTTATTTCTATAGTTCTCTTTTATTGATGGAGAAACTACTGTACTGACAAATTAGCTGGGAATCAGGAAGTGCCAAAGGAATTAATGGCATTCAGGAACAAAAAAATCACATTTTATTGAGATTAGTGAACCATGTACTCAGAATTATAGCTCAGAGAAAGGTAAAAGTGGAGAGGAATACATCAGCTATCTGGTACTTTCTCCTCATTGTATACATGAGGACAATAATCATACTTGACTTTTTCAAGAAAGAATGAATGAAGACAATCTGATAAGCTATATCCATATTTCCTAGACAAGCTCAGGATAATGCAACTTCAAAATTAGCTACAAATTTGTCCAATAAAGAACAGTAGGATAAATTATGATATGGTAGGATAAATTATGATATATTTATTAGCCACATTCTATACAGCTCAAACCATTTGGTTCCCAATAATACTTTCTTAATCAAAATCCTTTTGGTTGGAAAGCAACTGAAATTAATTTGACCTACCTTAGACAAAAACCAAACAAAAGAGTTTAGGAATGGAAGGAATCCGGGAGTATTGACTTGTAGTTATTGTTTCTGGATGCCCAGCAAGACCCCTTCCATACTCCATTTTCAAGCTAGAGGCTCTCTGTCTCACTCTCCCACTTGGGACTACAAGGGTGGATACAGAATTTAGTCTTAGCCAACCAGCGCCTATTCTCCTGAATACGGTGATTTGTTCAGTGGGTATCACATGATCCTGCCAGGCCAATCAGAATACTCACCTTGGACTGATAATCCAGATGTTGTGAAAGAGGCCCATTTATTGCTAGAGTTGCTCAGCTAGAAGGATGTGTATATCTGCTGCTGTCTACATCCATTTTCCCCCCCACACAGAAGAAGCCAGCTAGCAGAATGAAACAAGGCACAGATGAAAGCAGAAACAGAGACTGCATCTTTGCCATATTTGGGTCCCGAATTCTAGTCCTTCAAGGTCCCGCTTCCTTCCTTTAATCATCTATCTTTTTCTCAAATATATGAGCTAATACTTTTTTTTTGCATAAACTAATTTTTGTTGTGTTTCAATCACTTGCAACTTAAAGAATTCTCAGTAATAGGCTGAGGTAACTGACAGAACTGAAGGTAGGTAGGTGTTTCAAGAGTCTGAAAACAGTACATGGAAAGCATCAAGAAGCTAAATAGTAGTCTCTATTTCTCTCTGTATTTCTTTCAAGTACTTGCTTCTGCCTTTGCATCTTTTCATTCTCCTTTCTCAGTATATTGCTTATTTCCTTTTCCATGCACACAGCAGGAGGAAAATGACTGGTCCACATTTACTCAATTTATATTTTAATATCACTTCTGTACAAATTTCTGGGGAAGGGAGAATTTGGCCCAGCTGGAATCAGGTGCTTATTTATTCCAACCATATGTGGTCACATGTTATAAACCTGGCTACTGAAGTTCCTTCCCTTGTAGATGGAACTAGTTCCCAGAAGAACAGGTTTATCATAGGCTGACAGTCCCCAGATGCCTACTGTACCTACTGTATTCAGATCTCCTTAGTCTCTGATTGTGGATCTTTGATCATTGTAAGAAATTGTTGATTGACAGTTTTCTTAATATTTTTCAGGTTTACTAATTTGGATGCAGAAAGTTAGTTTATAAATGTGAATCTCATTTTATTTAAATAATATTCTAATCACTTTAATTGTGTGTAACAATGTCACATGCCATTGTGGAAAATAAATTTGTTCATTTTTCAGTTCTTTTCATAAAAAGATCCTCAAGGTGGATTCTCTTTTCTAAATGAAAGAAAAATACACTGAAGTTAATCCGTGTAGTATTTTGGGCAGTGTATTTAGCAGATACAAGGAAAAATACTCTTATTAATTCTTGACACTTAGTTGTTCATCCAGAAAACTAGACTACTCTGAGTAAACCAAGGCTCCCTTAGATAAGGTTTTCTTAACTAAGATACTCCCATTCCCTGCTATCAATAATGGGTTTAAGTGAAAACGGGAAGAAACATGTAAGCTGGACCAACAGATCCCAGTATGTCACTATCTTTTTTGTTTTTCCTTTGGCATAACATTTACTCATACCTTATCTTAACTTCCAGTCCTTATCCCTATAGTAAAAGTAAGATACTAGACATGATTGTGGATAATTTCTTCCAAAAGATAGTAAAACACTGACGTTGCCAAACAAGCAAAAGCCCTTAGCATTGAGCTGGCCAGTTGTCTGCTCAAACACTGGATCCTTACGTGTGGATAATAGCAGTACAGCTTCCTGCAAAGGGGTGTGAACGAGTCCCCAGGAGAGTACCGGAGATGACAACTTTCTGTGGTAATTGCCTTCTATTCGATTTCTACCTCACATCTTTTTAAAAGAAAATTTTGTCATGCTAACCCTGGGCTTAGAGCTGCAGCTGAAGCTTGACAAGAAGAGTGTTGTGTTTTCTAACACGAATCAACATGGCTTGCAGAATACAGAACATTTGTAAAACATGCTGAAGGGCATCGAGCACACCATCGCCTGGGTGGGTGGGAAGGAGGGAAGTTGAAAGCTGGGAACTTGGGTAAGTAAAATCATCTAGCTGAATATGGTAAGGTCATAGGTTACATTTCATGTACAAAATTTGTTTCTTATTAAGGGAGGGAGAAAACAAAATTGTAACAGGGAGAAGAAATATTGCTAGTAGGAATAGTCAGATCAGGACTGTCTGTTCTATCCCAATTTGGGTCCAGAATAACGAATCCAATTACAAGACTGAACAAGTGTTAATTGTTCTTGTTAGGAAAACAGGCTCCCATTTGTACAGTCATGATATATCACTGAATTTTTAAAGTGGAACTTTGATAGTTTACAGGAAGAAGGAAGTAGGAAGAGCAATACTGGAAACCTTTGAGACTTTCCTTGTTCTGGCAGCATTCCACTTTATACATTTTATAGCAAATTATTTTCTCTCAAAGTTTTCCTTTTGGTGCAAGATCACTCTCTTTATCTGGGTGTTCTAAAATTCGCTGAAGCTGAGTTTTTAATACACCAAATTATAGGCTTCTATTGTTTTTTCCATTTTTGTACTCAATTATTTTGTCAGTCATTTCTGTCATTTCTAACCATATTTCTTTTGTGTGTCATGAAATATTTTTCTACTCTCTTGGATGCAGAGCACACTGTATGGGGGAAGGGCACACTTGTAGCCCTGGCTTGGGCGAGGCAAAGACATTATATGTAACCAAAATGTTTGTACCCCCATAATATTCAGAAACTAAAAAAAAAAAAAATGAAAAAACAAAGAAATTGCTAAATGAAAAGGGAAAAAATAAACCTAAAGCATTTTAATACAAGCCCAAAGGGAATTTGATTAAAACTCAAAAATACAAATAAAAAATATATATATATTTTCTATTTTCTTGATGGATTTTATTTTTGTTGAAATATTTGAATGTGAGTTTTGTGAATTCCTGGTATTACAGGGCTTCACCTCCATACTATTTCATAAATCTCCTCTTTTAACCAGTCTGTAAAATTGATTATTAATATATTTTTAAATGTTCTTTTTAACATAAACCAGTAACATTTTCTGGTATAATTTAAGCCAATATAATCACCATTAGATGTGAATTCTGTGAATGTATTTCATTCTTACTTGGTTAAAAAAACAGTGCTTACAGGGCTTTATAGTTATTCCTTGATGATTTCACTTAAGGATCATAGTTTAATTAATGATATTTCACTATTAGTATTTATTAACATTTCCCATTTTCTTCTTATTCCTTTCAGGTTGATTCTGAGAACTGTGTTATGTTTTTCATGGATAGAGAAACTATCCATGAGAAACTATTCACAGTTAGTGAGGATTCTCAATTTTCTCCTAAAACTGCTAGTACAATTGCAAAGATAACATGGCTTTTCCAAGTCTATTCTGTTGTGGCCAAACTTTTCTACTCACTTCAAGAGATCTTCATAAACACGGTTGCCCTTATTTGTCATTTCTGTAGAATAACTAAAACACATTATGTACATGTATAATATTATTTTTATGTATTATGCATGTATCTCATATATACTTCAATTCACTTTATCAAAACCAATTCAGAATTTAAGAAATGATTTCAGTAATCTATTATTTTTAACTTACTGAAAATTTAAAATCTCATGCCTCTGCAATCTGTGTGTTTGTATGAAGATATCACCACACTCAAGGGCTTCCCCACATGCCACCCATACCCCTCTGATCAGTCTCTACAGCACTGGTTATTGTTTTGTCAACTAGGATGTAGAGAGAAATACTGCACCTCTGACTCTTCTAGGCTTTTGGTTGACAAAAGCCATAGAAGCCAGGGACCTGGGCAGTTGGAAAGCAAGCACTGTGTCCAGCTGCCTCAGGAGTGAATCCTGTTCCTTTTTCCTCATAGTGACCTAAAATCAATGAGCTTGCTTCAAGGTCATTCTGTTGGTGCATACATTTCAAGGTTTCTGTTTCCTACAATGCAGAAGCCTTATAAAGCTATTAAGACATTTCCTCCAGAGAGGCCCTAGAGAAGGAGGTCCAGTCAGGGGGCCTAATGTAAATAGCTGAACTTCTGGGTTTGTTGATTTCCCAACTGCCCTCTGAGAATTTCTCCTTTAATATCCACTGGCTTCAATTGGAACTTACATACTTGGAATTTTGATAAGATCAAACCACTTCAAATTCTTCTGTAGGGGAAAAGAGCCCAGAGCAGTTATGCTGAGGCAGTTCGTGGCTGTAGATCACACCAGTCTTGTGAGTTGTATCATCACCATTTATTCTGTTCCTGCTTTTGCCAGAAAGCCCGGTGGTTTTCTAAGTGGCTTGCTTTATCACAAATCTTCTGTTTTTATGTAGGATTTTTTTTAGTGGCAATATTCTTTTTTTGGTATAGAAAACAGAAACATGACAAAGAGAACACTGTATTCTGCGAGGAATATTTTGGAAAAGATAACCCCTGTGTGTGTGCATGTATGTGCGTGTGTGTGGGTGCATTTTTTCCTAGAGGAGCCATTCAAATGTTGGATTTTGAGCAGATTATTTTGTTGTTTCATATCCTCTAGGATTATATTAATTATATTTGAAGCTTCTTCATGTCTTATTTACTTCTTTATTTTTTTATTTCAAAATATTAAGAGGGCACAAATGTTTTTGTTACATGGATAATGTTGAAGTCACAGCTTTTAGTGTTCTCACCAGAATAGTGTTCATTGTACCCAATAGGTAGGTTTTTATTCCTCACATCCCTCCCACCTACCCCTTGGTTTCCAATGTCCTTTACATTTCTTTGTACCTTGTGTACCCATCGTTTAGCTCCCACTTATTAGTGAGAACATACAGTGTTTATTTTTCCATTCCTGAGATACTTCACTTAGGATAATGGTCTCCAGTTCCATCCAAGTTGCTGTAAAAGACATTACTTCATTCCTTTTTATGGTTGAGTAGTACTCCAAGATATATGTGTATATATGTATGTGTGTGTAGACACATACACACACGCACCACATTTTCTTTATTCACTCATGAATTGATGGGCACTTAGGTTGATTCCACATCTTTGCAATTGTGAACTGTGCTGCTATAAACATTTGAGTGCAGTTCTCTTTTTGATAAAATGACTTCTTTCCCTTTGGGTAGATACCCCACGGTGGGTTGCTGGATTGAATGGTAGGGCTACTTTTATTTCTTTGAGTAATCTCCATGCTGTTTTCCACAGACTGTGTGCTAATTTGCAGTCCCAGTTTCTTGCCTTGAGGGGCATAGAATTGAATTATTCGTAGTTATTGAACACTTCAGGCAGCAAATGAAATTTTTTAAGTTTCTTTCTATGCTTAGAATATATTAATATTTTCCTTTAAGTATATGTGAGTTTTCTCTATCTCTACCAAATCTAGCTTGTTTATTTTGTTAATTTAAATCTACACCTATTTTTTTTTTTTTTATCTACATGATTTGTTGGTTTCTGTAAAAAGTTTGGTAGTCTTTCTTCATGAAAGTCAGTTTTTTATTGTGCTTTGAAACCACAGGATGTTTTGGGGAGATGAGGCAGCTTGTCGAACACCCTGCTTGGTACTTGATGGGTCATTTTAAACTGAAGATTTATGTTTTTTCTTATTTGCTAATTTCACTTTTGATATTCATATTTGAAAAATTTTAATAATTCCTGTTGTTTCCTTTTCTTGAATATACTATCTTCTCAACTCTGTCTGAAGATATTAATTGCCCTTGTTTGAAAGTTTTTTCTGTTTGTTGTGTCTTGCTGTTTTGCAGGGAGAAGGGTATGCTTGTTTTTTTGTGCTTGGGATTTCATGGTATTGTTTTTCCTGAACCACATGGTGATTTTCAGTTACCTCTTCCATTTTGTGTCTGACTGTCTCTATTTCCCCATTGCTGGAGGCTGTGCTAATTATCAGTATGTGTGGTGAGAGTGAGAGGCTGAGAGCCATGATGTATGTGTTTTACCCACAGTTTGATTTCTGGTAGTTTAAAACTAGGTGGGACACTCCCACATTTTCCGCTTTCCTTTATGGACAGTGCTTTTGCTATCATTTGTTCAACACAAATGTGGAAGGAGAAAAATGCGAAGCAGCATAGTTGCTTCTAACACAATTTCTCATTTCCAGTAATTGCCCTGGGACCCTCTCATGAATCCCTGCAAACAGTACTCACCTCTGCAGCAGTCCCTGCCTGCATGCGATTTGAAGTGTGGTTTCCTCCACAAGCCTTATCTTGTTTTCTATTTTTCACAGATTCATTCAAATTTTTGATTCACTATTGACAACATTTCTTATTTGGTCATGCTGTTATAGATTTTTAAATATGGATTTATTTAAATATCTGGTTAACTATATAATCTGAGGAATGTGAATGGGCCCAGTCAGCCATCTCAACCCCAGTTTCCTTCTCTTATAATATTTCTATAGCTTTCAGAGACATAGAAGACTGTGGTTGTAAATAGCATTCTTGTCTGAATATGTTTCTTATTTTAAGGATTCAGGTCTATTTTGACTAACCTTCATATTTAGGTTTCTATTATGACACTATGAAAATATATTTTAATTTTTAAAAAATTACCATTGAACTAAACAGAGTTGTTCTTTTGAATCAGAGTAATTTATAATTTTAGAATTTAAGAAACACTTTAAACTCTCAAATAATATTTTGGAATGCAGCACAAGTAGATTTAAGGAGCCAAATTTCTCTTCCATTAGCAATGAATAAAAATATTAGAATTAAAAAAATGGCAGAATTACTGCTATGGGAGAGAAAATTATGACAGGCTACAGTAATTTCTTAGGTAAGTCAACCATCTCTTCAACGAATAATTTTCCCTTTTGTAGTTTAGCAGTGAGTTTTGCCATTTATCCTATGCTGATGAAGCAGAGCGGATGTGATTCCGTAGAACCAGTTCTAAGTTGCACGGGTACTGCGGAAGGCTCCCAAGATATTTCTGGTAACTAGATTTACAGGAGATTAAAATGAACATGCCCTTAAAAATATTGAGCCAATACTTTCAGTTTCTCTAATGTTGTGTTCAGAGATTCAGTTCTTTCCAGGGCCCAAATATTTTGTTGAGAGAGAAGATATTTTTTGGCTTTTTTTGCGTGAATCGGCACAAATCCAGTCCAGGTGGAAATACTTAGAAATAAAGTAGGGAAATACAGCAGCTTAACAATCTTTGGGTTTTCATCCAGAAATAACTTACCAGTACAAAGAAAAGATGATTAAGCAGAAGGAAATGCCTCTATTATTGGATGTCCTTAATTGAAGCTGTGGAGATTATTAACTATACTAACAGCTCGCACCTTGCTTGTTTTTATTTCTGAAGTGCTGGAAGCATGCTGTGAGATTTGCTTAGTTCCATAAGCTATGTTAAGACAATCAGTTATATTAGCAGCTTCACTCTTGACTCAAAAACAACTGGCAAATTTCAAGGAACGGGAAGTGGGGAAGAGGAAAATATTATTAATAAGTTTTGGATGCTGAAGGGACCACTTAGTCACTATCTGGGCAAAGCAGCACAGGGGACTTTCACTGGGGTTACTACTGGTGGGGTAACACAGAGAGCAGAATCCACAAGAGAGAGCCTCAGCTGTCACCCTCAGTGAAAAAGGGGGCTGTTTGCAAAATAGAAAAAGGGAATATACAGTGACTTGAGAGGAATCTGAACTCAGATAATTGAACAATATGATAAATGATGATCCCACAGGAATGGAAACCAAAAAGGCTGATTAGTCTCAAGGTGATGGGAGCCGGTCCCTTTCTGCTCTAAATTTCTATTTACAAAATAAATCCGGTCATAAAATCGTGACTTCTGTCTTCTATTTCCTTAAAACCAAAAAGAGTAGAAAAGGACAATATCTCAAAAGCTGTTTGCTCAATACTCTCACTTTCCTGAAACACTATTCTTTGCATTCTACATGTTCTGCAGCTGAGTTGGAAGCTAAGCACCCAGGAAGTGAGGTGTCCTAGGCTAGGAAACCTGGGCTGTGTCTGAGCTGATTCCCTCCCTCCTGCTCTTTCTCCCCTTCTTCCTTCTTTCCAAACATCTTTACTAGTTTCCAACTGTGTGCTGACACTTTCTCTTGCTACCAAAGATGCAAAACAAATAAAGGGGTTAGGGAGAGTGGAAGAGACAGGAGGGTACCAAGAAAGAAATAATGAACGAGAGAGAAGAGAAAGGAACAAGAAGTGGAAAGTTTAAGAAAGAGCAGCAGGAGTCAAGAGAAGAGGCAGTTTCAGGTACTGATGAACATAACATGTGGGTCTAAAGAAATTAAACATTGGGCAAAAGCTTTCGGAAAAACCTAGGCTTTCCCTAAGAGTATTTGGTGAAGAAAGAGTGGGTAAATACATAGAAACATAATGAGGAAATCAGATAAGAAAAGGAGACTACAAAAGCAAATTGCCTATTTTAAAACTTTTCCCAATGCTGGCCCCATTTTTGGACTACTTTTTTTCATTTTACTGAAGAATGCGCAACATCTCCAAACCACTTCCTTGAGTCTGTGTGTTTTGTGCTTAATAAATGTGTGACAAATGAATGGAGCATTAGAGAAAATTGATATTCTCTAAATTCATGTTTAAAATTTAAGCCCTCAAATTTAGTATCTAAGTCTTAGTCAAATTAGTAGATGAGTGAAGGGATGGAAATGAGGACAAAGGGAAGATGTGAAAAGTACTAAGAATGTTTCAGTGTCTACATGCTGATGTCCAATTTCTTCTACTACAGTCTACAGCAATATTAAATGTTTGTGAGTAACCCAGAGTTAGTTCTAAACACTCTCAAGTATTTCAGGGCTTTGAAATCACTTTTTTCTCTCACTAGTGGAGACAATGTCTCCTCTTCATTTCAGAGGTACTTCACAGTAGTTTGCAATAGATGAAGACCTATCCCAGCCTAATGATTAGCATGTGAGATGCATTATATCTTTCCTCTATGCTCCAAGATGGTTACTGATTAGATATAATCTTCAGAAATGAAACTGAAACTAAGCTTTTAATATATATTTGAAGATAAGTAGATGAGAGGATCTCTGCTTGGACAGCAACTGTCTAGGCAATGAAGATTATGGCTTAACTCAGCAGTTATTTAAGTGTGTTTTTTCCCTTTTTGGCATGATGATAATGGCCAGTGCAGTGCTTTTCATTTTTCCCTAGAGTAATGATGCAGTCTCTAATCATCCTATTTCCTGAAATTACTTTCTGTATTGGCTAGAGCAGAGGAGGATACTCTAATAGTTAAAAAAAAAAAAAAAAGATAAAGATAAAAAGAAGAAGAAGAGGAAAAATGTGAAAAGGAGAGTCATAGGAGAGGAATAAAAATATATTTTTAGAGTGAGATGTTGAATTTTCTTCGAGGGAACCATAGATATTCATTTTGTCTAAAACACAGCTCCGTTTTGTTCCCTTAATTTTGCCAAAATGTTTTGTGGAGATTACCTATTTGTTAGCCCCAGGAATCTTTTGCTTTTCCTAATAACATCCAAGAACAAAGCACCATCTATACAACATATTATGCATAGAATGTGGGAAGTGAAAGAAATCAGTCTTGAGTGTATTCAGGTTAGGAGAGGAAACTAGATTTAGTTGCTAGAATAACAAACCACACAGGCCTCTGAGGGTCAGTGCAAGCATGAGTGTGTGCACACTGCGTGTGTGTGTTTGTGCACTCGACTTGCACAGGATCATCCACACTTCAATTCACAATAAGACCTGAAGCCAAACATTGACCTTGAATTATTCTGAATGTGTGAGATCACCCCCTTCGTCCCTACTACGTATGTTCTATTTCATATTAATTTAGTTTGGTGATAGAAGGTCACTGAAGTTGGAAATACATGTGCAGCAGGATTCGAAAGATCTGCTAAATTTTTTTTAAGATGAAAATTTATCGGACTGACTGACAAAAATTTGTTTTGAGTAACAGCACAACCCACAAAGAGACACACAGACCATCCAGGCAACACTTCATGTATATGAAGATTAAGTGGCACATTCTACTGCTCAAGAAACAGCAAAAAAGCAAAAAGTAAGACTTACAAAGGGTTGTGAGAAACCAAAATATTATAATCTTTGCCAACAATAAACTTCATATCTAGCATCTATTTATTCTTAGTTTATGTTTGCTTTTAACAGATTTTTTTTCGAATTTTTAAAATCCTGTTCCTGAGACTTCAGCAGATCAGAAATATCCAATCAGAAAGAGAATGGTTCCATTAGACCATACAGAGATAAGAAAAATGCCCATACAAGGGACATAGAACAACTTGGCCAATATGGTGATTACAAAACAAACAAACAAACAAAAAAAAAAAAACAAACAAAAAAAAACCACACAAAAAAACCTATTAGAAACAGCCAAAAGTCCTTAAAACAACAACATTACATTCCAGGGACATATAGTATAAGGCATATAACTCTACACTCTTCAATAGCCTGTAAGCATGTCAGTGTAGAAAAATTGATGTCAAGGATCTTGAAAAAATAAAAGAAAATTCATGTTTTAGAAGGTAGGAAAGTTTGTAATATTTTGAAATGGCTGAAAAAGCTTTGGTGCTTATTAAGGTAGGATTCTATATGAGAAACAAGACAGATTACCCACTAATGTTGAGCAAATAAAGATTTGCTGTATGTATGTGCCACTTTCTGTTTCTTCATAAAAATATATTTCCTGGGGGAGAAGTTGTATGTATTTTATATTAAATTCATTCCCTTCACAACATTTTTCTGCTTTCTTGGAGTTGGAAACTTTGAAAATAATTTTCAGAGGGTCATATACTCAGTAAAGTAAACTAGACTTTAAGGCAGAGCCAATTAAACCTTTGTCCGTGGGTTTGCAGTTTCTAAAACACAAGCCAGGATTTTGTATGAGGCAGAAGCCAAACTGGTGAAAATTTTCTCTGTTACTTTTTTCTTGACTCCCTTACCCATTTTTTCCAAATATGGAGCTCAGTTGCACGTTCCAAATTCTTCTCAAGTCAAAAAATGATTGAACTTTGGTCAGTGACAAAAGAAAAAATGAAGTGAAAGTAATGGGGCAAATATAATGGGAATCAAGGTTGAAAAAGTTTTATTTAGCTATAAAATTGTCCAGAGTATAATTGCCTTTTGGCTATCCTGGAACACAAACACCCTTCCTGCCAGTCACATCTCTCTGTGTGTGTGTGTGTGTGTGTATGTTTTGTACCTGGCTAGTTCTTTTTGAAATGGCAAGATTTCTCATAAGACATTGGAATGATTCCCTTTATTCCTTTCATAAGCATGTCTTAGTTCAAGAACAAATTTTTAGAAAAATTTTTTCAAGCCCCTCTTTTCTTAAATGAGAGCATAGTTTTTCTTCAAAGGGTTTGGTCAATAATAAATAGAAATTTGATATGTGGTCAAGGAAGAGTTTTATGGTATGATAATTCCCTGGGGTCTTAGGCTTTCTTCCTCTTATTAAACTGAAAAGGCCTGCATGAAAAACACTGTTGAATGACTCACCAGCCAAAGAAGCTCAGATTAGGTTGCGCAGTTTGAAATTCTTAACTGAATAATTAATGCAGTTATCAAACATCCTTATAATATGAGAACTGCTGAAAGGCCTATGTAACCTGAGACAGGTTGCTATCTCTTGTAAGTTGTAAGTAATCACATGGATTTCACTACTGGCAATAATTTATATTCTATTATAGGTCACATGTTGTCCTAATTGATTTGAAGAACCTCATTAGGTTCATTTTTCATTCATTCTGAAAGATCTTTGGTTTCAAGTAGCCACTTTGGTTTCAAGTACCTTCCAAAAATAGATGTGAAGATCTTATCTCCATCATTGCTTGTGTGTAGCATGCTGAATAATATTGCTTTCCTTAACATGCTTAACAAAGAAATTATGTTTTTGACTCAAACTCAGTTTGGTGATTATGCTTGATATACATGAATCCTGCTTATGAAAATCCACTTTCAGCTTTTGACCACTTCTTGAGGTTATCACAATCTTTGGGAATTCTAAAACTACTTAGGTTCTATCTTTCTTCCCAATCTGTTAGTGTAATAATAAGGTTGGTGATATGAGGCCCTCATCAAAGGTAGAAAATCATCTTATAAGTTTAATTCCAAATTATGTTCTCCAGGTAACAAGCACAAGAGATGGTACAGAAGGAAATATACTAGGGCCATCAGTGGATAGGAATAAATTGGCCTTTTGGCTAGGGGCCATGTTATAACAGCACTTTTATTTTGCAATCTTTTACCTATAAAGTGACTACTATCTGTGTTACTCAGGCCAAGTACAGATTTTATTCATTGACTGAAAATAAAATCTGAGAAAGGGAGAACCCAAACAGAATCCAATAAATAATTGCATAGAAGACAAGCCTCCTGAAGGCTGGCAGTACTTTAACATGATGATAGCTATTCATACATACAGTCTCATGATAACAAACTGAATTTCAATAAAAGCCTCATAATTTAAACATGTTAGCCTTTCCACAAATAATCTGAATTAGTGAAGTTGTATTGTATTTCATAACTAAGCTCTTAGATGTTTCACAGACATTTAAGAAGCCTGAGTGTCTGGCCCAACTCAAACATTAGTGGAACCTGATTCATCAACTATAGAGGTATCTTTGAAGGATTACTCTTAAAAGGAAACATCTTCATGAACAGATGGTTGTAATAGCTCATTTCATTTTTATTTAGGTATTTCAGAAAGAACAGCAAATAATATCCTGGGAACTGATGGGCTTGTATTGAACAGGGTATGATTAATTTGGAACACTGACAACGGACACACAATAGTTTACCACAGTATTTTAGCATGTTTCCAATATTTGGTTATTTTTATTCTAAGGCATTTCCCTGACTATCCTAGAAAGGCTTACATAAAATTTTAGCTTTTATTTACTTTCTCCTTTGGGGAAAATCTTCATGGTTAAACCAGCTGAAATAGTTCTTCTACTAAAAGAAATGAAGGATGTTGTATTTGAATTTACTGTTCCATCGTTTCCATTGCTGTTGTTTGAGTTGGTTAATTGTCTATGGCTACTTAAAAAAAATGAAAAGAAAAAGAAAAGGGAAAGAAATTACAGCAAAAAAATTGAGTCTACAGTATGGTTTCGCTTGTGGCCTTTAACAGACATCTGGTTTACATTTTCTGTGTGCTTCAGAATTTTACTGGCTCTTAAAAACATGATAGGAAAATTAAACCATAAATAAAAAAATAGAAAGGCTATTTCAGAATTAGACTGAGGAGGAAGAATGAGGCTGCAATAAGGGCAAAAAGTAGAATGACCTACTTCTTTTAAGGAGATAAGAAATCCTAATACTCTCTCCCTGAAGGAACCTGTGCATATATGCAACTTGTTTCCAGGGGTGGGTACACACATTTGCCTTTGTCATGTCAGAATGAAGCCACCAGGACAAGCACCTTCTCTTTTGTCAAGAACTCCTACTCGCGTGTGTTATTTTCTCACTGCCTTCTATGGTTAATCCTCAGAAGAAGAGAGGAAGATTTGGTGAAACCTGAAGTATATTTAAGTTGAGGAAAAAACAAACAAAAAAACCACTGTTTAATATTAAATGAAATAAACAAGCACAGAAAGAAAATTCTTACATGTTCTCACTCATATGTGGGAGCTAAATGGTAAAAACAATTGTTCTCATAAATAGACTGTAAAACGATGTTTACCAGAGGCTGGGAAGGGTAAGTGGGGAAAGGGATATAAAGTCGGGGTGTTTAATGAATGCAAAAATACAGTTAGATATTTAGATAGAATGAACAATATGTGATAATACAACAAAGTGACCATAATCAAGAATAAGTTAGGAGTACTTTAAAATAACTAAAATAATTAAAAGAGTGGAATTGGAATGTTCCTAACTCAAAGAAATGATAAATGCCTGAGTTGATGGATACCCCGATTTCCCTGATTTGATTAATTCACATTGTATGGCTGTATCAAAACATCACATGTATACTATAAAGATATACAACTATTATTTACCCATAATAATTAAAAGTTTAAAAACAATTTTAAAAAAAACCCAAAACAATGTTTACTTCTTTTTTAAATCCTTACCTTGCCTAACCACTTGATCTTTCTAACCTTCTCCAAATCTTAGTTAGTGCTGTGATATTGTGATGTCAGGAAGTAGTAGAAAATGATTTCCAATTTAGAAGGCATAGCTATGAGGGAGAAAAGGTCAGTGGGAAACAATACTAAAGGAAAAAAGAATGTCTTTCGACTGGGTAAGGGCTAGAAGAATCAAACCATGACAAAGAGAATACATATAGCATCTGCTATTTCTGGACAAAATTGCTTCTTGTAAAGGACTGATGAGGCTCTAAATTGCTTTAATGAATCATACTATTAGTTTATCCCGAATCTTAGCAGCACACAGTTCAATAAAATACCAACACAGGGACACATTATTTATTTTCTTTGAAAA
The DNA here is from genome assembly GCA_963574885.1 of Lepilemur ruficaudatus. Classification (NCBI taxonomy): domain Eukaryota; kingdom Metazoa; phylum Chordata; class Mammalia; order Primates; family Lepilemuridae; genus Lepilemur; species Lepilemur ruficaudatus. The sequence continues at coordinate 23,827 of CAUYRT010061622.1, read as the reverse complement.
AGTGCTTCTACTCAGAAATGCACTCAAGTTCTCAAAGGTTAGTAACATTTGACTTAGCACAATCTGTACCCTTTCTGCATCAGAATTAATAAGCAATTTTGTGCAATTTCCTCCAGGAATTTGGATGTAGACATAATAGCTTGTCTGATATTTTATTTTTTAAAAAATTACCATGCCTTACTTAGTTCTATTTCCTGACTTGGAAAACAAATAACTGCTCAAGAAAACAGGTCTTGCCCATCAGAGCTTTTAATGATTTAGTTTACCCACTTTGAGCCATACATTGGCAGAGGCAGAGAAATGGAACAGCTCTCTTTGTGATTATTTGATTTATGATTTATTCTGACACAGAGGTCCTGAATTCCAGTAAGCGTGGTTTTCTTCCTTACGAGGCCTGCAGATGATGCTTTAGAAACTAGTTAGGCAGTGCTTTCAGTTCCTCTTTAGATAATATTAGTTTAATTTTTTTGTGTGTCTTAGGGGGCATAATAAATACAAAGCATACTTTTATCATCCCATTTGATGCTATCAGAATTGTCCATTCCTCATTCTGGAACACCACCTCTGTTTCCCTCCATATTCTCCCTTCTTCCTCTTTATCTCTCCATATTTCCTTTGTTTTTTCTTGCTCTGAAGACTGACTAACTGGGTTCAAATCTCAATTCTGATACATCTCATGTGATCTTGGGCAAAGATATGCCTCCATTTCCTTATCTGTAAAAAGGGGATGATGATGAGATCTCTTCTGAGAAGAATGTTATGAAGTTAAATGATTTGACACATAAGGCCTTAGAATAAGGTGTGGCCTATTTTAAAGTTGGGAATGTGGAGGTGGAAGGTACCAGTGGAGTTTTGAGACAATGGGGTTAAATGAAAGAGCTCTAGCAATTTTGTTTGCATCATCTTCAAATCTTGTTCATGGGAAGAGATTTTTAGGTGCTCTTATTGATTGAACTATTCAAGGGTTCTTTTGTGGAAATACATGATACAAGATACTTTGACCAGGAAAATCTACCAGTACCCAAAAAATAATGTGCAATAACAATAAAAGGGGAAGTGGTGTGCTCATGAGTTGAGGACTGGCAAGTAATTTAGTACAACCTTTCTTGAGGCCAGTTTGGCAACACACATCAAAAGACTTAAAATGTGCATGCTTTTTGACATAGTAATTCCACTTTTGGAAGTTTTTCCCGAGGTCATAAATAAGGATGTGGGAAAGATTGCACTCCAAGAATATTCATGAAGCACTCTTTGAAAAAGCAAAATTTGGAAATCACCTAACACTCAGTTGGTTAAGCAAATTATAGTGCTTTGAAACAATGGGCCACTATTCTGGTTTTTTTGTTTTTTGTTTTTTGGGGTTTTTTTTGAGACAGAATCTCACTCTGTTGCCTGGGCTAGAGTGCCGTGGCGTCAGCCTAGCTCACAGCAATCTCAAACTGCTGGGCTCAGATGATCCTTCCTGCCTCAGCCTCCCGAGTAGCTGGGACTACAGGCATGTACCACCATGCCCGGCTAATTTTTTCTATATATTTTTAGTTGGCCAATTAATTTCTTTCTATTTATAGTAGAGATGAGGTCTCGCTCTTGCTCGGGCTGGTTTCAAACTCCTGACCTTGAGTGATCTGCCTGCCTTGTTCTCCCAGAGTGCTAGGATTACAGGCGTGAGCCCCCACACCCGACTATTCTGTTTTAAAAAAGTATATTTACTAACATGGAAAGATGATCATAATATATTGGTAAATGACAACAGCTTAAAAACCATAAGGGTTTGGTTTGCATATAGTGTCATGGAAGGAGAGGCTGGGGTATTGATTATGCCCCTAGATGTTATAGTGGTCCTCTTTGGGGGGGTTAGATTAGGTGTGGTATTAATTATTTTTTCCTTTTTTTCCCTGTATATTATGATTTCCAATAATGGGCAGTTATTGCTTTTTCAGTTTTAACTGAGTTGTCAAATGAAAAATGAAATGCTAAAAGAGCCCAAATCTTATATTTGATTTTTAAAAGTTCTAAAAACATTCTTTTTGAGCACACATTGTACATAGATATTGGCTTTCAGAGACTCAGGTTTCATACTTAGTTCTGCAATTGACTAGTGAACAAAATTTTTTTATACAATTACAAACAGTCCAGGTCTCTGTTTTCTTATCTGTGAGATGGCTACAGTGACAATAAAACTGCCTCTGTGGGTCTGCATGGATCATATCAAATAATGGGTAAGAAAGCGATTAAAAGATTTTACCAGCATCATTTGGAACTTATTCATCTAGAAGAGCAATTCACTTAGCCCTGATGAAGAGAAGGGTAAATTATTATTGAACAGATAAGACAATACGATTCTTTTGTAGCTCATTTTGTGCAGAACTATTGCCTCCCAGCATTCTTCAGGTTAGTTGGTCAGTATCTGAGGGAGGCAGCAAAGAGAACAATTGTGTAACAAACTGCTGGTGTTGGCTAACAATCCAGTGAAAATTTAGGTTTCCTAATACGCAAGTAATCAGAGTGAGAAGAAAGTCCGGTTAAGCATTTTCTAGGTATAGATTTAGCAACTCACATGCTAATGAATAAACATGTCGTAAGATATATGAATACGCATATCACTGAAACCTCTTACATGCCTTGACATGGAGCTGTCATTACATTATGAAAGAAAAATGGCTGATGTCAGAACAAACCCTTTGCCAGAGTTAGAGATGCTATAACAGATGCTTTCTTTTAAAAACCCTAAAACATAATTAATTTTTTGAGGTTTTGAATAGGTAAAGTGTAGCTTAAAAATAGCTAAAACGTATTAACTGCTTGTTTCCCAATTCTTCTATTTCCCAGGTAAATTCGTTTCCAAAGTAAATTCTTCTACTTCCCAAATATTGTTCTAAGTAACTTGCTTGTATTATCTTAATCGGTGGTTCTCAAAGTCTGGCTACTCGACCAGCAGCATCAGTATCACCAGGGTTGATAAAAACACCAGTCCTCAGGCCCAACACACGCCTCTTGCATTAGAAACACTAGAGGTGGGAACCAGCATTCGATGGTTCAACAATCCCTTGAGGTGATTCTTATATGTGCTCAGTTCAAAAACCACTGACCTAAATTAATCCTCATTGTAACCTTTTGGGGCTACTGTTACTATCCCTATTTTAATAGTGGAGGAAACTAAAGGTTATAGAGAAACTCCCTCCATCCATACAGGCTTAGAACTTAAACCTCTTCCATTAGCACCAAAAGTTCAACACCCCTTGCCCCTCCTTCAATTTGACATCTCTTTTAGCATCAGTCTTCCGTGGGCATGACAGGGAGTCTGAAGAGGAAACTTGAGCTCCGCCTGGAGGTCACTAACACGGTGACCAGCAGGTCATCTACTAGTGTTACCCAAAGCAGATGGCAAACCTACTATTAAATATGTCAAAGTCTGATTTTATCTTGTGTGAAGGGGATATTAGAACATTTTTATTGGGAAAGATGTCTTCTTTGAGAAGATTGTAATCATTTTAGAATGGTTTATCATTCAGTTATTAGACATAAAAAACTTGAATTTGAATGGAAAAGATTATTTTACCCCTGAGAATTGAAAAAAAAAAAAATCAATTGCTCATTTCTCCCATGGATCTTTCAAGGAACAACTCAGAACACCTGTGGTACTTTTTGTGGTCCACCTGATATCCATCTCTCTCTTCCTCTTTCTTAACACAACCCTGCTTTTTTTTTTCAATTACTTCCTCTGTGTGGGCAGGTGTTTGAGGCATTACAAACCTCAATCCCAGAGGTTAATCATGATTGATAGAGCCCTATCTACAAATTAGGGTGACCTGGGGAACTTAAACATGTCCAGCACCCAGGCCTCACCCTATTTTAATTAAATCAGAATTTCTGGTGTTTGGCGACCTATTGATTATAATGAGCAGTCAGCAGTGGTTGTGCCAGTCATAGGGGCGATCCCCTTGCCGGTGACTGGGGCTGTGCCGTTATGCCATGCCAGCCACAGGACATTAAGGGAAATGTGGCAGGGAGTTTTTTGAATGATTTTTCTCACTGGCATGTGTTTTTGAGAAAGGGTCTCACTCTGTTGCCCTGGCTAGAGGGCAGTGATGTCATCACAACTCACTGCAACCTCAGACTCCTGGCTCAAGCAATCCTCCTGCCTCAACCTCCTGATCAGCTGGGACTACAGGCATGTGCCACCTCACCCAGCTAATGTTTTTCCTATTTTTTGTAGAGATGGGGATCTTGCTATTGCCCAGGCTGGTCTTGACCTCCTGGCCTCGAGCAATCCTCCCTCCTCCACCTCCCAAAGTGTTAGGATTGCAGGCATGAGCCACCATGCCTGGCCTCACTGACATTTTTCAAAAATAAGTTCACAAGAAGAAATATTTTTCTTCTTTTGGATGATACTACACTTACATGTGGTACCTGCAACCGTCCCAGCTGTCTTGAAACCCTGAGGACAAACTGATGTGCTGTGAAGGTCAAGAGTCTGCATTCTTGGCAATGTTGGCCTGGAGCCACCCTATCTTCAGATTTATTTCTATGTGTAGTGGTTAATACCCTTTGATTTTAAGGTATTTTCAATTTATTTTTCTGTTACCTGTAGCCAGAAACATGCTCAACTTACCTGTTCTTCAGGTGCTTACTAACAGCACCAGTTCTGATTTACTATACGGTTTTAATGAAAACCTAGGCTGAGGTAATATCAGAGAGCGATGAAGGCAGTTCTCAGTTTGGGAGACCGAGGTGATGAGGGGAATGCACAATTAGAATCATCTCGGGAAATTTTATAAAACAGACAAATATCCCATCTCAGCTCTCTGGGAATGGAAGTATATTGGGATCATGGGGTTGGGAATTGTATACAGAAGAACTGTGGAAATTTAATTTGAAAAACCTCCCTAGGTGATTGATGCATATCTCCATACACTCACCATCCACTGAGAAATACTAGTTTTAGAAATGCTAATCATTTAAACTACAAGATTCTCCAAATTTCAACTCTCTAGATCACAAGAAATACCTAGAATATGTTATAGTCTAGGATGCTTAGATTACGCTAAACTGACCCTTCCTTCCATCAATTTCCTTCATAGAGCCATGATTTGATATTATCTTCAATATTCACAAATCTCTATATTCTTGGATATAAAAGTACACTTTGCACAATTTCCATACCCAGGAAACTCTGCGATTCTTCAGAAGACTCAAATGTGTCTTTACAAATTCAATGACCTTTCTGCTTACTGTGGCATCCAGCAAGCCATATGTCCACAGCCCACACCCTGGTGGCAGAGTTGTCACCGTGGCTGGCCTGGAACTCAGTTCTGACTGCCTAAGCTACTTCTTCTTCCTCCAATAGAGGGTGGGCCACAGTGATACTCCCTTGGCCCAATGCTGTTCTTAATCTTTACAGTGTTATTGCAGCTCAGCTAGACTTTCATAGACATAGCAGAAAAGCTTTCTCTCTCTGTTACGCTATTAGGGGTTGCCATGGCTGGATGTTCTGGTCACAAGATGTAGAATTCAGAGAAAAGTTCTTCCAGCTCATATGTACAACCCTTCCTCTCATGTGTCTTTAGAGTGGCTGACTGAGGACAAGTTTTCATGGCTGTAAACCACCACCTCCTTTGGACACGATGCTCTGGCTGGTACTGGGAGACATAATTTTCCTGTAAGAGCAAGTTCTCTTTCAAAGCTCTCATGGTTCTTGTCCACAGTCTGGGCCCTTCTGCCTCATTAGATTGGTTGGGATGTGTGACCATCTGTGGTCTTTGTGGTGGACCTCCCCCCTCTAGAAGGTTTTCAATGCAATCATCCAAATGATAGTAAATGCAAATGATGCAAATGTAGGATGAGCGTGTTTAACTTGGCATACCCCAAACCACTGCAGACCTTGTACTGCCAAGATGTCTGACACTCTATTACATTTGTAAAATTAGAATATTGTTTTCCATTATAGCATTCAATGTTCCACATATAGACACTCAACATAAATTTTTCTTAAAGCTAGGAATGTTTTTGTCCTCTTTCATTTAGTAAGCATTTTTTGAATGTCTATTGGTCAGGTACTAGGGTATATGCTAGTGATGTAAAGATGAATAAGACATGGACCTTCCCTACAAAAAATTCAGGCTGTAATTAGGGAGACAATTTAGAGTGCAGTTTGACAAATACTGTGAGAGGGCACTTGAACTTGTTTTTGCTATTATTGCTTGAAAACCAACGCTTTCACTGCCTCTTTTTTAGAAGTCCGTTATGGTTCACAGCTCAGCTCAACTGCTGTTTTCCTGAGCAGTACACAGGGTGTAGCAGGCCGCCACTGCCCTCGCCCTCCGCTGTATCCTTCTGTGTCACTGACACCGGATTATGTCTTTTTGTTTTATTTTTCTCATAGCACTTACCAATATCTGAAATTATCTTGTCTATATATTTGTAATATAAGGTCTATAAGGGCACAAGCTGTCTTGTGTCCTAATGAATCCTCGGTGTTTATAAATGTTTAGAAGAAAACCAGAGTGAAATCACACAGATGTGCCTAGCTCCCCTTGGAGGAGTTAGAACAGTTTTGCTAAAGCTGGAGGAGCATGAACTGTATTTTCAACACTGAGGCAGGAAAAGAAAGGTGTAGGAGTGTGTGCAGGTAGATAGGAGCATGTGCAATGTTCTCTGGGGAATGCAGGAGGCTCACAGGCACTGGGACACACAGTGGCTAGTGAAGGGGAGGGCTGGCCAGGCATCCAGGAGTCACGCCATCAAGGAGTACAGGCTCATGCATTAGCTGACAGCAGCTACATTATACTTCAGTAAAACCAAAAGTTACTTCTTCAACTGGTGTTTGAAGTGTCTAGTTCTGGAATTGCTTTCTGGACTGGTTCAGGAAGCAATAAATGGTGATTGGACTCTGAGGGGTATTTTTGTCTCGTTGCGTAATGGCATCCAAGGCTGCATCTGTGACGGTACACTTCATCACCAGCTTGTTCTTTCCCTCCTTCTCTTTCACTCTGCTTTGGGTCCACGCAGAAGCTTGGATACAGAGTTGTTACCACCTCTCCCAATTCAGCATTTTCAAAAGGGCACACTGCCTGCTTGTTTACTCTCTGGGGAGCAAGGCTGGGGAGAAAGGGGAGGAGTTTATTTTTTCTTGAGAGACTGAGAGCCACACCACCAACTATATTTTTCTCTGTCCTGTTCTTTTTCTATTTTAATAATCTTTATGATGATCCTCAGAAGCATCCGCTTGAGCTCAAGGAGCCCAGCGGCTATGCCCTATTCATCTTTGTTTCACCAACATCTAACAGTGCTTTGCAAACCAACACTCAAGTTTGCGTAAATAAGCGTCATGTTTAGAGCTCAATTCTGCTTTTGCCTGTAGTAGACTTCTGCACCTGTATTCTTCCACATGTTGGCTGGATTGATTGGCTTTTGTTCATGATAACAGTTGTAGTTTTATTGGATCTGGGTGAACTGTCTCATCTCTAAGGTGAAATCTTAAAAAATGTTGCTATTTTATTTAGCTTTAGTTCTGCTCCAGTTTTTCTATCACCAGCACAGGACAGTGAAAGTGCCGTTGCCTTCACAGACAGTGAGTCCTGGGGTTGCATCATGGCTCTGGCGTATACTCGTGATGGAAAATAGTGAATAATTGCCCTACTCCGAGCCTTACTTTCCTCCTCTATAAAATGGATATAATTAAGCTGTTTTATACGTTTGTCATGACGCTTAAAAGGAGATTATATATGAAGAAAGCTTTGCACCCTGTCACATGATAAGTTTCCATTATTGCCAATTGTCCTCCACAAAAACCAAGGTAAAGCATCACCTGTAAGTAGTGTGCCAAATAAAAGATTTTATCCTAGGGATAAATCAATTTTGTGAATTTCTTGCTCTGTACTTTGAGTACTTTTACTAGACAGTCCCTAAAGCTACCTTGATTACTTTCATGTTTCAGCATTTTGGTGAGATATGACCATGCAAAATGCTGGTGAGAAGAATGAGGCCAATAGAGAGCATAATGCCCTTTGAACCCTAAGGATCAAGTATGAGTCATTGCTACCCAGTTGGTATTTCTACATTGTACATGAGCATCGGATAGAAGAACATGCATTTTGCTTAAGACTGCAGAATCTCAGTGTTTGTTTAATGATCACCACAGCTTGCTTTGTAATTATGATTGCATGGGCAATTCTGTACGATCCAGGGAACTTTCAGAAAGTAATGGCAGTAATTTATGGCCATGTGGTTTTGTGTGGATGCTTAAGTTTTTGGTCTGTGGCCTGCCTGCATGCTCCATTGCCTGCTTGATGGACCCATTCCCCACCTGTGCTATTTTCCGCCTCTTGATGGAACACTGTAGAATGAATACTGAGTTTGTGTGAAAGACAAAGGAAAGAGAACATGTGTTGAGAAAGGGAAATTAAATCTGTAAGAAATTCCTTTCACTGTATTCTTACACTGAAAACAAGTCACTGTTTCCATTTTTTATTTTTTTAAGATAATGGAATGAAAAATCAGTGCAAGTTAGGCACCTCGGTGAATATCTAGAGTTTTAAATGAACTTGGAAAATTCCTGTGGGCTTCAGGTAAACTTCTGTGAATATTTCATTTCAACTGTGTTGAATATTTTTAGATTATTGAGAACTAATTTAAGTAAATTTCCATGGTTTATGGTTACTTACAAGCATGTTTTATTCATGATGACAAGCTCCTTGAAAAAAACAAGGCACTGCAAGTCAAATTCATATTTTGGGGGAAAGACAGGAATGATAAAAGGAAAACAGTAATTGAGCATCCAGTTTCTATTGCTTTTGAAAATGTGCCACATCCTGAAAGAAAATTCTACCTATATGTGCCACAGTCTCAAGAAGGAAAATGAAGATGTTGGTTAAATTCTTCAATAAGCCAGGCCCAAGGAATTTCCTTTGAAGTTGTTTTATATGCTTCTCCACTCAAAAACTTTAAGATAAGTTATAACTCTGCTTTGTGCTTGGAAAATAAATTCAGCACATTAATTGTATTTATGGGAGAAAGTAGTAAATGTCCCAGAATGAATACACAGCCGTAATTTACTCAGAGGGAACTGCTACTGCCCATAAACTTCTCCTCCTCGCCTCTTCTGGTTTATGACATCAGCCAGCCTTGCAAATGAATCACTGCTTTGTGCACCATCGGATCCTTGTGCTATGTAAATTTCCACTGAATGCTTATCAAATAGGATTATTACATATTGCATATTTTCTTTGCTAATTTTCCAGGAGATTAAATAGAGACTATATTCCGTAGGGAAGGCCTCAGTTGTCTGAGGTGCACATCCATCTGGATTCAGAAATATTTGGGCATCACTGGCAGAATAATGAGATGGCTGCCAGGGGTCTCTGTATCAGAAATTGAGGGGCCTTATAGGAAAAGTCAATCTATGGGAGAGAGAATTGAGTACACAGGCTTGGTCTAATATGTAGGCATGTCTTTGCCATCAGATGGCAGAGGTGACTGATGAAGTATAGTGTGTCTAATGCTAGCCCAATAATCAGGTACCCACAATTGATTTATAGAGGAAAAAAGGCATATGAGTAAAACAGAAAAAGCTATATTTATACACAAAATCTCTGATATGTTAAGAGCAAAAGGCAGCTTTTCTTTGGGGTTAGGATAATAGACATAACAGTAAAGGTAGAGGGAGGCAAACTCTTCACCTTGGTGTGGGGAGCTTCTTGGCTTGGGTGAACTGAAGTTCCAGATAACCCAGGTGAGGTACAGTGAAAACTAACACACAATAGCGGAGGCAGAGGTCCTCAGCCACGTCTTACAGTATTGGGAGAAAACGCGGGGCTTGAGGGGATGAGGGGAATCATAGCCTTTGTGGCATGATCTCAGGCCTTCCCTCTTCCTGTAGGGCAGGTAGGGTTACTTCATGTAACGCTGGTATCAGCTGAGGCCTCAGGAATTAGTGGCTGCTGACAGAAGGGGCTAAGCCTACCTGTGCTGTCCTTAGAGACTTGGAAGTGGGGCAGGTGACTATGAAAACTGAAAAGTGTCCTCACAAGTCTGAGGGATGAAAACCAGAATAATGCTGTTTATTACTAATCCTGACCCTCCATTGCTGCCTCTAGGCTGATGTGGCCTGAGAAAATGGGGATAATTCCTTTGTATTCTTCAAAGTAATTGACTTTCCTTTTTATTGAATTTATACTTATTGTCAGCAGAGCTGTATTAGTAGGTTAAAAAAAAATCACCAAACCACTGTAAAGTCTTTTCTCTCCCATTTTGGGGGAAATATTTTCTGTGACTTGACTATGTACTACCCAATATTGCACATGGTTTTCCCAAAAAAAAACCAATTTGATCTACACATATTTTATATGAGCTCTTAAATGTGTATTGATTTTTTCTTTTTCTTTTCTTTTTTTTTTTTTTTTGGAGACAGAGTCTTGCTAGACTCACCACGCTAAAGTGCCTGCCATGGCATCAGACTAACTCACAGCAACCTCAAACTCCTGGGCTCAAGCAATCCTCCTGCCTCAGCCTCTCAAGAAGCTGGGACTTACAGGAGCACCGCTATGCCTAGCTAATTTTTCTACTTTAAGTAGAGATGGGGTCTCACTCTTGCCCAGGCTGGTGTTGAACTCCTGAGCTCAAGTGATCCTCCCACCTGAGTCTCCCAGAGTGCTATGATTACAGGCATGAGCCACCATGCCTGGCTAAATTTCCATTGATTCTGTCTTCTAGATCAAAAGTGTCCACTTTTCTAATGCCTCCTGTGCCACCAGACCTAGAAGACATGGTACAAAATAATCATGTGAGCTTGCATATCCAAAGATGAAATAACAACTAATAAAAAATGGAAAACCACAAATAAAGCAAATGATAAATGACAAGAATCCTGTTCACATCTACTTGAAGAGAGTGGAGGATATAATAACAACACCAACATATTCAAAATGCTTTTCAAGCTTTATCTCTGATTTCTTGTGTCATACTGTTTGATATCCCACAAAATCATCCTGACTTTTCTGACATAAGGAAGCCAATCAAAGTGGGTTTTTGTGTTTGTTTGTTTTGTTGTCTCCTATTCATTATTTGCATCTAGTGACTTAAAGGGATATTTCTATCTAACCCACATCCTAGTTTTAAATACACAAAATGTTGTTATAGATGCTTGAATATTTTACAAATAAATTTCAATAAATTAAAAAGCAGAATCTATGTAAACTGTTCTATAACAAATTAAATTTAAAAATATTAGCAAAGGAAACAAACACACAAACATGCCATAAGTTACCACCACTAGCAAGTCCTAATCCCATGAACACAGTCCTTTAATAATTTAAAAATGAGGAAGAGGGTACAGAGAATGTGCAGAGATTTGAGTCTTAAATGACCATATTAGGAAAGTGAATGAAATATGTTCAACTCAACAAGTTATTACAGTAAAATTCAAGGAAAGAAGAAGGAAATTATTAAACATAAGTTAAAATTAAAGAGATAGAAGACTTTCACAAATGTTAAAAATCAGAACCTGTTACTTTAAAAATAATATCAATATTGAAAAATAATTCAATAAGAGTGAATTCAAGTTACCACACTGAACAAATATATTCCAATTTCTACAAAAAAAATTACAAAAAAGAATTCTAAAAAATCTATATAAGCATAGAAAAACAAGAGAATTTCATATGCAAGCTGTAAATTTCTGAAAGAAGAAAATAGAATCATATCTATGGATAAAAATATATAAGATGAAAGCAAACCAAAAACACATAGAATATTTTTATGAGAATAGAATATGTAGCTATATAATAGCTATGAACCATGAATAAATGAATATAAAAGTAGGCAGGACCATGGGACAATTTTTTAAGGGTAATTAATTAGAAGTCTTCATTCAGAACTTTTTATTTTATTTTATTTTTTATTTCAGAATAATATAGGGGTATATCACATTTCCACCCTGCTACTCCAGCTTTTCTAGGCAGAAGTTGAAAGCAGCATTTAACCACTAAATCCAAGGAAATGGTCTGTGACGTTAAAAAATGTAGGATATTGCTATAGGTGGTTACTGAGTCTGAAGAGATTCAGAAAGCCTCTCTAACCAGACGACTGGCATACCCTGCCAGCCACTCCAATCAAGCCCTTATTTATAGCATGGAAAGTGGACTGTAGTAAACACACTCACAAACAGTCATTTTCAAATGCAGAATCAAACATTTGCAGAAAAGTGACAGTATGGAGAAAGAATCATATTCGATCAAAGAAAATAAAGTTAATAAAGCAAAATAAAGTAAACAGTAAATATATGAATATTGCTAAAATCTTTTCATTAAACAGACCAAATTAAATCTTCGGTTTTGAATAGAATTAAGTCAATTCTAACAGGAGAGAAAGAGGTAAGGAGTAAAATAGTGATATGGAAGATGAGGCATTCTTCATAAAACAAAAAGACCATGAGATCAATTGTATGAGAGAAAGATTGAGAGACACGAGGAATGGATTCAGAAGTTTCAATAACCATATAGTAAAATTTTCATAGGGAGTTGGAAGAACCGATGAAACAATCAAAGAAATAACAGGAGAAAAAAAAGCTGGAGGAAGAAATTAGTGAAGCACTGTCTTCAACCTTAAGATCCTTGTAGCCTTCAAGAAGGACAACAGAGGGAAGGTACATTCCGACAAATAGAAATTCACAAAACATTATTACCTCTACTTCTTTTTTGAAATAATTAAAGAATATATGCAGTAAATGTAATAATAAATCCAAGAAGGAGTTAGACTTCACATAAAATGTGATGAGAAATGAAATGTGCACAATTAATCTAAATCTGAATACTCTTGATGCTTAATATAAAAATAAAATAATCATCCCAGAGGAGGAAAGTGAAAGCATAGCAATCTCTCATTGTTTGGGTGAAGATATTAGGTTCTAAATATTATTAGACAAATATCTACACTTGATCCTTGAACAACATGAGTTTGACCTGTATCCACTTATATGGGGATTTTTTTCAATAAACATATTGAAATTTTTTTTGAAGATTTACAGCAATTTTAAAAAACTTAAACCACATAGCCAAGACATACCAAAAAAATTCTGAGTGTGTATGTGTGTGTATACATATATATATGTGTGTAAAACAGAAACTATTACCTTTAACTGAGACATTTCTATTATAAAAATTTAAAAATATATAGCAGTAGGTTAAAAGTTGATGAGTAAGTAATGAGGAAGTTGGTATTGGACACTCAAAAGATGGATGGAGATTCATAGTATGAAGTCAGGAAACATTTGGCAAAACAGTTGTCTACAATAATTCAAAAGGCAAAGTGCCCACCAGGCCTGTAGCTCTATAGGAAGAGATTGGGAAAGAGATTGTTAGTAGGGTCTGTTGCTTGCCCCTTGTAAGCTATTATAAGAAAGATACGAGGTCAGGCAAGAATCTACTGGTTTGGGAACAGAGATTTAAAAAAGAAACAAAAACCGAGAGAGCTAAAATTTGGAGCCTTTTAGGGTTGGAAGAACCAACTGCTTTCTACCTTTTAAAAGACACTGAGCATGATAAGCCCATTAAAACCTCACAGTAATAGATACTAAATCCTGTGACAAAGATCTAGATTAATGTAATTTCCTTCCCTTCCAAACCTATTATTTCAGATGGCCTTAAGGGAGCTGCCATTTTGTTGAGAACTTAAAAACGAAGAAGGAGATCAGATTTGTGAATTAATGCCTGAGAAAATTTTGTATGTGTTTACAGGTACATAGACTTGACTAGAATCAACAATTTACAGTTTTTGAGAAGATTGTAAAACAGCCTTTGGAACTCAAACTTACATCAGGAATACCTATGTAGTGATACCTATATAGCCTGTGTGGAGATCATATTCCACAATGTGCACTCTATCCACGGAGGATAATGAACGATGAACTGTATGTACAGTGGAGCTAGGGGTCCTGCACAACAATGGACAAGAGAAGGATCAGGTTCTCATCAAGGAAATACTTTTACTACCAGGGTATAGAATTTTCAAAATGCCTGCTAAATTGGCTTCCTTCATTGCTAATGACTAGTGACTACTGCAAATCTCCCTTCTAATCATTTATTAATGAGAATTTATAGTTTTTTTTTTTTTTTCCTGACACAGAGTCTCACTTTGTCACCTGGGCTAGAGTGGTGTGGCATCAGCCTAGCCCACAGCAACCTCAAACTCCTGGGCTCAAGCCATCTTCCCACCTTGTCTTCCCAGAGTGCTAGGATTACAGGCATGAGCCACCATGCTCAGCCTCAGAATTTTTAGTTTAGAATAGGATTGGTCAAAAAGAAAAGGAAGACTCAAATGAGCAACTTAAAATTGGAAAATAACTAAATTTACTGAGGTGATTACAAATTATTACAAAATCTAAGTATGATTTTATGCCAGGACTCTAGAAAATCTAAATAAAATGGATAATTTCCTAAGAAAATATAAATTACCAAAAATAATTCAAGAAGTGGTAATAATTCAAGAAGATTACCTGACTATATCAATACCATTTAGAAATTTAAAATGGTAGTCAAAATTCTACTAATAACTGTATCAGTGCAAAATAAATTTCCTGTCAAGTTCTAACAAATTTTCAAGGAACATGTAATTTCTATTTTAGACTAAATGTTCCAGAGCATAGTAAAATACAGAAAACTTCCCAATGCAATAAGGTTTACATTACCCTAATTCCAAAGTCTAACAAAGAACTTGTCCCTCCTCATGTACACCCACAAATGGTGTGAGCCAATATTAGTAATAAACAACACTGGAAAACTCTGAATATTAGCTGAGTTAATGGCTAATTCAGAGTTATATTAAAGAAAAATTGAACATGTCCAATTCACCTGTATTTCAGAAATGCAAGGATAGTAAATCATTAGAAAATCTGTTAGTTTCCTCTCCTGAAAGATTACTGAAGGAAAATAAATCATTATTCTACTGTATGACAAATGAAATTAAATTCTATTCCAGATTAAAAAACAACAACAACAAAAAAATCAATCTCCTGGGAATAGAAAGAAATATTCTTGATCTGATATAGAGTATGTATCTATCAGTATCTATGTATCTATCAAAACTAAACAAATTTAATATTGCCATGTTAGAAGTTGTCCCACAAAAGTTAGAAACAAGACAAAGATGCCTGCTATTACTGCTAATATTTATCGTGATGTTACAAGTTCTAACTGATTTAAAAATGAAAGTAAATTCTTGATACTGAAAAGAAAGAAAAAACTGTCACTATTCATATTGATTATGATCATTGGACTAGAGAATTCAAGAGAATCGACTGATAAACTCTTAGATTTAACAAAAATTTTAGTAAGTTTGCAGATCAATTTACAAAAATCATTTATTTGCCTGTATACCAGTGATAACAGTTCAAAGCTATAAGAAATTAAAATACTGTTAAAAGTAGCAAAATAACAATAATAAAAATTCTAAATTACCAAGAAATAAACCTTATAAAATATATTTAAGTATATTACTAAAAAGTGAACCTTTACTGAGATCTGCAAGAGAAAATCTGAATTAATGAATAACACACAAGTAGAAAAACTAAAATAGTATTGCAGAATTTTGAAAGGATATGGAAGACTAGAAAGAGTCTCTCTCATCCTAATAACAATAAAAAGCAAGAAAATCTACAAAATTATAATTTTTCTCAAAGCCATAAAAAGCTCAAGAATGAGACCCAGATGAGGTTTCATGACAGCTAATAAGCCAGAAATCCAAGGAAAGAAGGGCAACTCCAAAGAATGTCCGGATGTTGCTACTGTCTCATTTGAGAACAGAAGCAAAGTAGGTCCACCATATTAGTAAGATGCTTTCAGCTAAACTTTTTTAAAAGGTTTCCCAAAGGTATGAATTTGCACGCACTGGAAGGCTTTTCTCTGCAAATTCCACTGGGTGTTCATGTGAACAGTGGTCACCAAGACTGGAGAAAGCTTCCATTAGGAGGCAGGTTTGTAAAAAGAGAGTGGCTGCTCTGTCAGAAAAGTGTGAAGCATTTCATTGACCTTCTCTCCTAAGGAACAAAAGCCCTAAGCCCCTGGAGAAGGGTGGCAAACAAAGATGACCCCCAGGCGCAGGTGAAATCTCACTGTTGTTCAGGATGGGAGTAAAACCCTCAGTCTTTGAGGGAGGGGTAGGAAAATGCCTTGGGCCTAGAGGAGTAGAAATTTCCCACCGCTAGGGGAAGAACAGGATCACTTAAAGCCTCACCCGTAAGACCCAGGCCAGAGACATAAGTCAGGGAAAAAAAAAAAAAGACAAAAACAACTATAAAAAGAGAAAATTAGAACATACAGAGACACAAGGATATGCATGCACAAAGGAAAGGCCATGTGATGACAGTGAGAAGATGGTCATCTGTATGCCAAGGAGAGAGACCTTAAAGGAAACCAGCCCTGCCCACACCTTGGTCTTGACTTCTAGCCTCCAGAACTGTGAGAAAGTAAATTTCTCTTGTGTAAGCCATCTAGTCTATGGTATTTTGTTGTGGCAGCCCTAGCAAAGTAATATAATTCATAACTCAAAATATATCATAGACCTAGAAATAAAACCTATGCTATAAAACTTCTAAAAGAAACTATAGGAGAAAATCTTTATGACCCTGAGTTAGACAAAGATTTTTTAGGTAAGACACCAAAAGCATGGTTCATGAAAGAACAAATTGATAAATTGGACTTCATCAAAATTAAGACCCTCTGGGGTCTTTGATAGATACTGTTAAGAGAGTGCAAAGATAAGCCACAGACTGGGAGACATTATCTGATACAGAACTTGTGTCTAGAATACAGAAATAACTTTCAAAACACAATAATAAAACAAGTCAATAAGAAATGGACAGATGATTTGAGAAGATGCTTCACCCATATGGATGGCAAATAAACACATAAGAATATGCTTAACATTGTTAGTCACGAGAGAAATGCAAATTAACACCACAGCGTCACATATCACTACACTTAGAGGAATGGCCAAAGAAACAAAACAACCAAAACCCAATTGTAAGTGCTGGTGAGGACGCAGAGCCGCTGGGACCTTGATCTGCTGCTGGTGAGAATGTAAAACAGTACAGTCCCTTTGAAAAACAGTTTAACAGTTTTTAAAGAAAGTTAAACATACATTTATCATACAGTTTAGCATTCCCACTTCTAGGTATTTACCTAAAATAAATAAAAATGTATGTTTCCACAAAAATTTATAATGAATATTTTAGCGGTTTTGTTTAGAATCACCCAAGCTGAACACTACCCAAATGTCCTTTAACTGGTAAATGATAAAGCAAACTCTGGTACATCTATGTAATAGAAAACTATTCTGCCATAAAAAGGAACAATGTACTAGTACCTTCAACTACATGAGATGAATCTCAAACACCTTACGCTAAATGAAAGATGGCAGACTGAAAGGCTACATAGTATATGATTCCATTATATGACTTTATGGAAAGACACAATATTATAGGAACAGAAAAAAGATCAGTTGTTGCCAGAACCAGGGTACTGGGGCAAGGGTTGACTACAAAAAGATGAGGGAATTTTTTGGGGGTGAGAGACCATTCCGAATCTTGATTGTGGTAGTGGTACCAGGGCAGCACGCATTTGTGAAAATTTGTGTACTAGAAAGTGTGAATTTTACTTCTTGTAAATAACACCTCAATAAGCCTGGCTTCAAAATAATAGGATTTGAAGAAAGAATAGGTCAATAATTGGATTAGCTTGGAGAGGGAAAAGTTTTCCTAAGCAAGACACAAACATAGCAGCCATAGAGCAAAAGGCCAGATTTGGATACATTAAACTTCTGTATAACAAAATGCACTAAATATAAGTTTAAAATGTTTTGTCATACTGGAAAACTATTCAAAACATATTTAACAGACAACAGGTTGCTATCTAATAGATCTAAACTATTTCTACAAAACAGTAAGAAAAATACAAACTGTACAGTTGAAAAAATGTCTACAAATACATAATAAATTTCAGCTCACCAAAGTATAATATAATGAAAACTAGCTAATGTATATTGTTAATCATGAAAAAGTAAGTTAGAAAATGAGATATGTTCATTTTGGCATGAGCAGTTGAGGTTGCTGGGCAAGTGGGCTCTCTCATATACTTTGGTAGGAGTGGAAAGTGGAGGAGTAGATTGGGAAGCAATTTTACAGCATCTGTCAAAAGTTTTGCATTAACTCAACAAGTGCACTACTAAAATTCTACCATACAGATGTGTTTTTAAAAAAGATTATACTATATGTTTAATAATAATAATTTCAAAATCGGCCTAAATAACTGTCAACAGGGAAAATGTTAAATAAATAATAATGTAAAACTCTTCTATACAGCCAAGTGAAAGAGAGGATAAATCTATATGTGTTTATATGGAAATCTGTGCAAGTCATACTGTTATGGGAAGAATAAATTATATATTAGTATATAGACTTTCATGCATGTAAAAAAAGCTTTAAAAAGGTGTGTGTGTGTGTGTGTGTGTCCATTGTCATATAAAATAACACTTGTCAGTTTAGAGTTTATGGCTACTTGTAGGGGTGGGAAGAATGAATAGGAATGTTGAGGTTTCTTCCTATAAATTTCTCTGTTGCTTGAATTGTTACATTGAAAAAATACTCATAAATTACTTATGTAATTTGATAAAAGGGAACAGAAATTGGGGGAAATGAGTTATAAGATACATAGTGTGTTAAGCTGCATAATGCCTGTGTTTTGAAATGCTTTGTTTAAAAATTTATAATTGTTCAAACGTTTTGATCTGGTAGAGTTTGAGTTGTGATCACTACTGAAAGCATCACAACTTATTACTGGCAACGTCTGCTTCCAGTGTGCCATTATTTACAACTTCGTGTAGGAAATTGTTTGTCTCTACAGAAGTTATTTCTGCTTCTTTCTCCGGGGACTTTTTACTAGGTGATGCAGACATTCACACTGGGATATGTGATAAATCTAATATTATGTAGCTAGTTCCTGATAATGCCTAAATTACTACAGGGAAAATTCAAAGCCAGATTTGAGCATGTGTGTTTTCTTTTTCCATCAGCGTGAAACTGAGAAGCGAATATGACATGCTCACATATAATAACTCTTTACAGTACAGACAGCCTGTCACATAGGATTTGAAGCATTTTGCATGTCAGTATTTTGCTTCTTTAGTGTCAGTCCCTGAGCGGTTCAGACTTCTGTCTGATGGGAAGATTTCACTATTAATCTCAATCACCTCCTTATTCTGCCCAGAAATGTTCCACCGACAATCAGTCATTATGTCTCCTTATTTTCTTGAAGGATGGTGTTATTAAACAACTTGCCTTAGGCCACAGAAGATATCAGTTGTAAAGCCTAGACAGAAATACCAATTCCTAGTTCAGTACTTGTATCAACAAGTCTTGCTACCTCAAAGGAACTTCTTTCTTTTGCAGATCTAAGTTCAGATTTGCTACTGAAAAAGCATGGATATGTCTTTCAATTTCAGAGAAAGTTCTTGCCTGCCTGTTATGAGAGGACTATTGAGGGTTAAGGGATTCAAGGGCTCAAAGGAGTCATTTAAGGAGTTAAAGAAACTAGGTACTGCACTCTGAGTATTGAATTCAAGGGTGGGAGTTACCAGAGTTGTTCACAAATATTCTAGTTCTCTCCTGTTCCAAGACATGAAAGAGTGGAATGATGCCACTTAATTGTAGTTATATGTGACTAAATGATTTGCTTTAGCCTTTGGCATGTGAAAAAAATGATGTATATCACTTCCAGGGGGCAGCTTTAAGGGCTAATGTATGCTTTGCTATATCGCCCCCTCGTCCCCCATTAAAGTGACAGGCACTGTTCCATAGAGTGGCTGCCCCATCAGCCCAAGTCCTACAGTCAGAACAGCGTGAGGCAGAACCACATGTATAATGACATGTGACATGGGTGAGGAAAAATCCCCACACACCTGTGTTGTTGTAAGCTATTGAAATTTTGGGGTTGTTTATAACTACAGCATGTGCTAGCCATTGTACCTATTAATAATAACATTTTCCTAATAACATCATTTTTCCCTAGTCCAAACTCTCAAGGTTTCATAATGGACATTCTAAGCTAAAAAGTATATCACTGCCCTCAATAATTTTTATTTTATATATTAGTACCATAGAATGTTGGTATTTTTAAAATATGTGTGCTTAGAATCTTCTGTTTAAGGTGACATTTAGCATTTTAGTTTCCTGACTATATTTAAGTGCTATCACTAGGGATTTTCATATTGGGAAATAAAATTAGTTATTTTATTGGCATATATTTCTTTTAAAGGTTAAATGTGTGACCTTTTATTTTTTATGCACTCCTGGGAAAGCTAACTAAGAATCACTGTAGGCTTCATCCTTGTTATACTTAAACTGGGAGTTCTAATTTTTCCATAATATCATGTTTGCTGTTACTAATGGTAATAACTCTCATTCATTGAATGACTGTGTTCCAAACTTAATCCTTGGTTCTTGGCATATGTTATTGTATTCAAGCCTCATAATAACTCTGTAAGGCAGATGGCAAACCCAGGCTCAGAGAGCTTAAGTAATGCAACATCTAGGGTGTTACGAAGAGGCACTCCACTAAAAAACTGAGAAGGAGCATTTCGGTAAGAGAGACAACCAAGAGACTGTTGTCCTGGGATACAACTGAAAGAAGGCATTTTAGGAAGTGCTCAACTTTGCAAATTGTTGCTGATAGTTACAAAACAGTGAGGACTAAAAATTGACCAAATGGCAACATGGGAGCCATTGTGAATTTGACAAGAGAAGCTTTGGGGTAGTGGTGGGACAAATCTGACTGGGGTAGATTAAGGTGGAATAGGAGGGGTTTGAGTTGGAGATAGAAACTGCAGACAACTCTTTCAAGGAGTTTTGCTATAATCAAAAATAGAGAAATAGGAGCTGGAGAGAGAAGTGGTGCTGGGAGTGCTATTTATTTATTTATTTTAATTTAACACTGGAGAAATTACAGCGTGAGTGTATTCTTAGGAATGATCCAGGAAAGAAGGGAAGAAAAATTGCTAATGTAGGTGACAGGAGGAAAGAACCACTAGAGCAATGCCCTTGAGCAGGTGAGAGGAGGTGGCTTCTAGTGCACAACCAGAGGGCTTGAAGAGCTCATCCACTTAACTGTTGGGGGAGCTGAGTGTGTGCTCAGAGATACTCCCGTGAACTAAAATAAAATCTTAAGGCCCCCAGACAACTGAACGGACTTCCTCTTGGCCAAGAGGACCCCAGAAAAAACCTTAAAATTGAGTTGCTGGCCGTAAGGTCAAGGGAGGTCAAACACACCTCATTATGCACCTTCAGTTTTAGAGTCATTCTTTGTGACAATATGATACTAAATCATTAACAGGGCTAAGGCCATGCAAAGCAAAGCTTAAACCACACCTACTGACCATCAATTTACTTAATAGATCACTTGAGTTTTGGTAAATGTCCACTGGTCTGTCTCTGATTAACAGACATCCTTATCTTAAGTTAAAATATCCCAAGCCTTTAGACAAAGCTTCATTTCTTTAAACAATTACAAATCAAAGAATCTTTAAACCCACCTATAACCTATAAGTCCCTGCTTTGAGAAGTCTTGCCTTTTTGGACCAAACCAATGTAAGCCTTCCACATATTGACATATGATCTTACATGTAATTTCTGTCTCCATGAATGTATAAAACCAAACTGTAACCCAGATACTGTGGGCACATTTTCTCAGACTCTCTTGAAAACATGTGCTCTGGCCCATTAGTCACACCTACTAGGCTTAGAATAAACTTCTTTAAATTACTTTAAAGATTTTAAGTTTTTTTCTCTCTGTAGGTATAGAAAAGGGTGAGGGGGATCTGAGTAGTGCTGTTTTTTCATCAAAATAGAAAGCAAGGTCCACTGAGAGAGAAAATGGAAGGGAAGTATTAGAAGTTTGAGAGGAGAAGGCATGGGCACATCATCTCTGAGACGGAGAGACTGAACGGATGTGGGCGGAGGACAGCAGCCATGAGTAGTGTGTGATGCATCTGGCCCCAGCAACAAGGGCCAAAGAGAACACCTACCCTTTCTCCAAATGTTGAGATTCAAGGACTAGGGAGGAGTAATAGCCTTCACTTGTTAGAGCTATAGGGGATGTGATGTCTTCTGAAGGGATCCCGGGCTCAATTAGAGGTAGAAGATAAAGAAAACACTGAGAGATGAGGTTTAGGATATATTTTTCTGATGGCCTATTGTGAATTCTAGAGATCACAGTATAAGAGTTTCAGGTACTGGGACAGGATGGGAGATGGAAACAGAATGCAGGACTCCTTGGAATTAGAATCTGACCTAAATGGAAATGAGAGCATAATAACATTGGACTTGGTAGGCATACCAGGGGGTAGAGAGGGCTGGGAGAGGGGGAGTACAATTCAGAACATGTTGGGCTTCCTCTTGACCCCTAGAAGAGGAGGGTGGGAGGTCTTAGAATGTGTATTCTTAGTGTGTGGGACTCACGACTTCCACTGGTGTATGGACCTCATGCTTGGCCATTGTTGAGAGGGAAACCCAAATGACTAAGTGTGTGAAGAAATGTTCAACTTTACTTAACTTTACACTTGAGAGACATTAAATCATAGCAATAAATTCCCTTTATCCTATTGAATTTATAAAAATCAGAAGTTGGATAATATTGGATACTTTAAAAAAATGGGAAGAAATGGGACATTTCATGCTCCTTTGATAAGATGGGCAACTGTTGCAGCCATTCTAAAGAACAATCTAGCAGTAATTAGAAAAATTAATATGCTCATACCCTGCCCAAGCAATCCTCCTGTTCCAGGGCATATCTGTCAGGGGAAAGCTTAGGCTGGTCCATGAGGGGACGTATAAGGAGATGTTCACTACAGCAAAAGTTGGAGGCAACCGAGACAGACTCAGTAGGAGTATGGACTATAAAAATGTAGTAGAACTCAGGGCTGTATCAGAAGAAATGAGCAACATTTAGACACGGCACACAGATATGTTTTCAAGGTGCAGTGTTAAGTGTAAAAAAAACTGAATTGAGATTTAGAGTGCAATTTTGCTTATGTAAATTAAGTGTCACACATAAGATTACTGGTATTTCAGGAATACAAATAAGGATATGAATTAAATATATTACAATGGGTTACCAAGGAAGAGAATGGGCTTGGAGGTAGGAATGAAAAGTAAAAAATGCTCATTAAAACAAGGCAGGAGAAGGGCTTGTAAAGTTGGTAACCAGGAAAGAAGGATTCTGATGAACTCTGTATACCTTCAGTTTTAAAAAGAAAAAATTAGTTTCTTTATGATCCACTTTTTGTTTATTAAACTAGTTTTAGTTTTGGCATTTTGTTAGCCAGTAACTTAACTCAATAGATTTAACAAAAGAGAAAAAAGTAAGCTGGTTGAATCTGAGCATTTCTTACTGCCTCCCTACTTCCCACTAAATTATTTTTGTATTAAGTGTTTACATCAGCATCATAAATGCATAAGCAATTACTTTCTATAAGATGGTGAGCAATTCAAGAATGAGGGCAATGTTAATCATTAGTGGCTCTCCAGTGCTAACAAAGGCAAGTCCTTAATAAGTGTTTGCTTGTCAAAATAAATTTTAAGCATTGGGAAAATAATAGTCAAGGCAATATTTTTAAAGTAGCAGAGAATTAAATCCCTTGTATGACATTACAGAGGCTGCCAAGGTAGCATGAGACAATCCCTGAGTCATATGGTTATTGGCTTCTTGTGTAAGAGGAGTGCGTCCCATGGAGCTCTATCTCTAGTCAATATTGCAGTCATACACCTACAATGAGAACTATTGCAAAA
>CAUYRT010061621.1:0-151632 GCA_963574885.1 Lepilemur ruficaudatus | reverse complement strand
ACTACAGGTATGCGCCACCATGCTGGGCTAATTTTTTTTTTCAGTTGGCCAATTAATTTCTTTCTATTTTTAGTAGAGACGGGGTCTCGCTCTTGCTCAGGCTGGTTTCGAACTCCTGACCTTGAGCGATCCGCCCGCCTCGGCCTCCCAGAGTGCTAGGATTACAGGCGTGAGCCACTGCGCCTGGCCCCCCTTAATATTTTGAAGTAAGAAGAAATAGAAGACTTAAACAGATGAGACTACATCCATGATCATAAATTGAAAGACTTAATAGTATTGTAATAGCAATATTCCTTAAACTCATCTACAGGTTCAATGTAATTCCTATCAAAATACCACCTAGCATTTTTGAAGAAACTGACAAGCTGATCTAAAATTTCAAATGGAAATACAAGAAATCTAGGATACTCAAAACAATTTTGAATAAGAATGAAGTTGAAAGACTCATATTTCCCTATTTTAAAACTTACCACAAAGCTACAGTAATCAAGTGTGTGACACTGGCCTAAGGATAAACATATAGATCAATGGAATGGAACTGAGAGTCTACAAATAAAGTCCTACATTTTTCGTTCACTGATTTTTGACAAGACTACCAAGACAATTCAATAGGAAAGAATAGTTTTTTCAGTAAGTGGTAATGGGAGAAATGGATATCCACTTGTAAAAGCATGAAGTTATACCCTTACATCACACCATATATAAAAAGTAATTTAAGGGGCTGGGCACAGTGGCTCACTCCTGTAATCCTAGCACTCTGGGATGCCAAGGTGGGTGGATTGTTTGAGCTCATCAAGAGTTGGAGACCAGCCTGAGCAAGAGTGAGACCCCGTCTCTACTAAAAATAGAAAGAAATTAGCTGGACAACTAAAAATATATAGAAAAAAAATGAGCCAGGCACGGTGGTGCATGCCTGCAGTCCCAGCTACTCATGGGGCTAAGGCAGAAGGATCGCTTGAACCCAGGAGTTTGAGGTTGCTGTCAGCTAAGCTGACGCCATGGCACTCTAGCCTGGGCAACAGAATGAGACTTTGTCTCAAAAAAAGTGATAATAATTCAAAATGAATCTTAGACCTAAATGTAAGAGACAAAAAATTCTTAGAAGGAAATAAATTCCCATGATATTGGCTTGAGCAATGATTTCTTAGAGATGGTACCAAAAGCACAAGCAGAAATTTTTTTAGAAAAAGATATTAGACCACATTGAAATTTAAAATATTTGGGCTTCCAAAAACAACATCAAGGAAGTAAAAAGACAATCCAGAAAGTTAGAGAAAATTTTTGGAAATTATATGTCTAATAAGAAAATTGTATCCAGAATATATAAAAAACACTTATAACTCGATAATTATGGACAAATAACTCAATTTAAATATGGGCAATAAGTGTACTTTTACTTTTCTTGAACGAAGATACACAAAAGTCCTCTATGCACATACACATAAAAATATTCAACATTATTAGTCATTTTGGAAATTTAAATCAAAACCATAATGAGATACCACTTTACACTTAATAGGATGGCTAAAATTTTAAAAATCAGACAAGAACATGTGTTGGCAAAAATGTGGGGCAAATGGGACCCTCATACATTGCATGTAGAAGTGTAAAATGGTGCAGCCACTTTGGAAAACAGTTTAGCATTTCTTCAAAATCCTAAACATTGAGTTATCATGTGAACCAACTGTATTCCTAAGTATATACCCAAGAGAGGAGTGAAAATAGATTTTCATAAAAACTTGTACATGAATGTTCAGGGTGGCATTATTCATAATAGCCACTAAGTAGAAACAACCCAAATGTCCATCAACTGATGAATGGATAAATAATATATGATATATTGATACAATGAAATTCAGCAATAGAAAGGAGTGAAGTTCTGATAAATTATATAACATGAGTGAACCTTGAAAACATTCTCTGTTGTATGACTCCATTTATATAAAATATCAAGAATAGAAAGGAGATTAGTGGTTTCTTACAAGTGGGGCTGGGAGGAATGAGGAGTGACTGCCAAAAGCTAATTTTTTTTTTCTGGGAGAACAAAAATTGTTGTAAAATCAGATTATGATGATGTTTATGAAACCTTGTGAATTACCCAAAAAACATTGAATTGCACACTTTAAATGGATAAATTGTAAGTCATGTGAATTAAAATATCTCAATAAAGCTTTTAAAAAAGTAAAAGAAGCCAACATTTATTGAGTGCTTATCAAGTTCTGGACACTGAACTATTTACTTTATATGTATTATTTCACCTAATTCTCAGGACAGCACTATGAATTAGGTATTATCATTAATCCTTTTCAATGGAAGGGGAAGCTAAGGATCAAAGAAGCTGAATATGCCTAGGTCCTAGGTCCCACAGCTAATAGGTAGGAGAACTGTGAATTTGAGACCATGTTTTTTGATTCCAAAAGTCATGCCTGCACTTTAAATTACTAACCTACCCTATTCTGGTCATCAGGAAAAAGGTGATCATTGAAGAAGAAATGAACACAGTGAAAGCATATAGAAGGGGAAAATAAGGGTCTGAGGGTGGAACCTAAGGGACACCATAATTAGAGGATCAAAAAAAACTTACAAAGGAGGTGGAAAAGATTAATATAACAGACAAATGAGAACAGAGTAGCTCCTTTGAAACATATTAAATAAATACATATCAGGCACTTATCATATGTTAGCATCTTAGAAGTTGAGAATACAATAACCGAGACATAATTGTTGCCCTCAAATTAGCTTATTACATATTGGAACAAATAGATAAATAATTTTTAAAAATCATAGCCAAAATTGAGATTTTATTTAACATTTCTAGGCTTCTATTTGATGCTTATTCATCGATAAATTCTCATGGTCTTTAGGAAAAACAGCCTGAGGCAAAGTCATGGTGCAGACAGCTATCTTCAGCATCTCACTACTGGTTTTTTTGTACTATTCTCTCTCCCAACCTGCATTCTCCAAGCCCCTATGCCTTCCTGATGCTCAGTGATTTATTTTTCCTGCTTCCCCTATTTTCTGGAAAGAACCAGATAAACCTCAGAGTGAATGAATTAGTATTATTTGAAACTTTGGTAGGAACTAATTGACATAGGTCATGAGAATTAGGAAGATTTTCAGGAACAGAAAGTTCTCAGAATAATATTTAATCTGTTACACTTACTGGTTTATATATATAATACTCATGTTTTTCAAAGTATTCTGTTACTACATTGAGAGCAGGGGCCAAATTTACCGTATATCCTAGAGAGTGACTGTTGTTGGGTACTGACTCAAGGAAAAATATATGTTCACGGCTTGGTTGACAGACTGATAACTGTGTTAATTTTACCCTAATTATATTTCATATTTCCCAGGGAATCAAAAATAGGTTTATTTAAGCCATTCACCAAAAATCAGAAAAACTATTATATAAATCCCTTCCAATTTCAGTTACGATTTCCAAATCAAAATGTTAGCAATTATATCCCTTTCCTTTTTATTATATCAATGCTTTATCCCTGACAGGATTAAAATAATGAACTTTCAAATGCATTGCACCATTCTTTCTCTCAGAAAGGGCTTCTCATATTTTTGAAAGTCTAATCTGTTGAACTAGACCAAATGAATGTTCTGTCCCTTAGAGAATGCAGATCTCTGCTGGCATGTTTGTTTAAGACACACATTGGGATAAGGGAAAGGAAAACTATAATCAATGTATCTTCAAAACTCTCTTGAATAACTATCTATACACAGTAGGCCAAGTCCTACAGTTCTTTTTTTAGGCAGAGTTCCCTTTATTCTCAGTAGGAGCTTTCTCTACATGAGGTTTTCTAGCTCAAGAGAGTCTGGACTTATAATAAAATATTCTTCACCCCTGCAGATAAATCCTCCGACTCAAGTATTTAGGAAAAATTAGAAACAAGGAGTTTCCAGTGAAAAATCTCCCTGCTTTAGTGTGGAAACGACAGAAAGTTACAGTGAAAATTAGCACCATACACTTACACACAAAGAGGCCCTAAACTCAGAGCCATTTGGGAATGCCAAAGATCAGGGAACAGGGCTTATCTGTTGGAAGGTAGTGTAGATGAACAACTACGTTGCCTAATCTGAGGATCATCAGTAGGACCCCTTCCCTCTATAACTATCTTTCTCCCTGGCCTCTCTAGGCCTGAAATGCTTGAGGCACTGAACTATTACAAAGACAGAGAAATCTGTCAAGGAAGACTGTGATTAATAATAATTGCACATTTACTATGTTTAATACATCTCAGTCCTCACAACAACCCAATGAAGTAAGGATTATTATCTTTATTTTTAAAATGAGTAAACTGAGGTACAAGGAAGTTCATCAAATAGCCCATAGCCACATAGCTAACAAGTGGCAGAGAAAGCATTGAAACCCAGATATCTTGTTCCAGATCCTATGCTCATATCATGGAAGCCCCCACATAGCTTCAGGTTATTGCTGAGCCATCAGCCCAAGAAGATAAACAGTAGATTCTCCTATAAGTTTAAAATCACTTATTTGGCAGGTGATAATAGGAAAATGCAATACCTATAACTTGCTTTTTTAAAGAAATTTACCTTTGAGGTGCACTGAGTCTTAGGAATTAGTTTTATGTAGCCTGCTATACATAGGACTTCGTGAATGGTAAGAGCTTTCATTCATGTAACACCACAAGAAGCCATGCCGTCTGAACATTTTATATCTCCTGTTGGCTTATAAAGCAAGTATTTATCCCATTTCCAACCTCCAATCAATATTGTTGTTAAAAGCTTAGGGAGCTTTCCTTTGGAAATGACTCAGCATCTAATACTAATTTTTTCCTTAAGGTTCTATAAACTCACTGCCAAATGGACAGTTTAGGAAATGTCCCTATTCTCACTAGAATAAGCCTATAGGACAGATATTAACTCACTTCCCATAAAATATAATATCAACTCAAGGTAGACAAATAACATTTTCCATACATCAAGTGCTTTCATTTTGCAGTTTTATCTACTATCCAAAAGCTACTTGTTTACTGGGCATTCTTATCTTTTCTCTGTATGAACTGACCTCACAATAAAGAATACCAAGGATTTTGACAGTGCATGAGATTTTGTTTTGATTTGAAACTGACTCAAAATTTCACTTTGATTCCCTCCTCTTACATGCTTATATTTCATACAATGCTGTAATACCAGACGCGGCCTGAACTGTGAGCATCTCTATCATAGGAAAAAGTAGAAATATCTCCTGAGTAGCCCACCTACAACAAATTCATCTCTGAGTTTGTCAAGGGATTTTCTCAGAGTGATAAATGATCTGATAACGATTGGAATTGCTGACACCTAGTCAAAGCAATATAAAAAGGGAACAGTCTATTGACTCTTCTGAGCATTTCACTTTAGAAATAACACTCAATCGATGTCAAAGGGTGAAATGACAGCATCATTTTTTTCAATTGCCAAATGACAAACATGCTCTGTTTAGGAGGAACTGAAAGGTCTGTCTGCTCACAAATCTCCTCCACCAGTATGTCAGATTTACTGAACATCCTGCCATTACCATCTCCTCTCAGAGACCTGCTGGAGGGAGATACCGTCATTTTGCTCATTTAAGATATTGTATTAACTGAGGAAATTAAGTATCTCTCTTCTGTGCTACCATTATACACTGTGCTTCCTTCTCTCATGACATTCATTATGTTGCATTGCGATTGTTTGTGTTCTGAAATTTATACTAAACTTTTAGATCCTTATGGAAAGGGAACAATTAGACTGTATTTCCAGTGCCTAGAACAGTAAAATCTACTACATCATATTTGTATAGTAAATATTTCATGAATACATAACTGGAGAAATAAAGAAGTAATAAAGATACAAATTACTAATCACAATGACAGGGATTTATGTTATTTAGCCATTATCACCCAGAGCAGAAAGCCAGAAAACAAGCCCCCTAAAACAGAGGTTGAAAACTGGTGGCTTTTCAAGTTACACGTACCCCATAGATGAGCTTTACGTAATTCATACAGTATGATCCAGAACAGTGTTAAAAACAATTGGTTGCCAGTATTAAAAAAAACCAGGAAATTTCCTATTTAAAAAATTCTACATATCTGTCTTTTCATGTGAATTCGGAAGATGTAGCAATATGGGGTCAATATTCCTATGCAGCAATCTGTTGTCCCCTTTAGATGGGGCATGGGCTTTGCTTTTGTTTATAGCCCCAACCTGACCTATTTTATTCCTTTATGTTAGCTGTCCGGCAAATACAGCTACTTGAGATTATGCCCTAAGAGAAGAGGATACAAGACAAGTATGTTACATGTGGAAGTCAGATGTAAGAGAAGAAAATAGGTCACTGAATTAGAAAGCAATTAGTGAATAGGAACCAAAGTGAGACCTACTACCAATTTATGAGGGCATCAGGCATCTTTCAGAACGAAGTGTCAGTGCTAAAGAAAACCTCTGTCTTACTGCATAAATTTTTTGAGTCAACCTTGTAAAAAGGAACCACCACAGGACCAGGTGTTAAGACATTTTCTTCCTTTATAGATCAGGATGTAATATTTAGACTAACTTAGAATTTCAGGCTACAAACACTATTTCCACTGAAGCAAAGAGAAGCAAAGGTTTCAGTTAATGTCGAAGCTGAAAATAAATGGAGAAAGTGGCTCAGATGGTGTTTGCCCAATTAAAGAGCCAATCGGTAATTTCTTTTCATGAACCTTGAAATATAATTTTGCTTTCTTCCATTCACATGCAAATGCACTATTTCAATGCACAAAAGATACACAAAGAAAGAAATTCAAACAGTGTGTATCCTAATACTAGGGGTATAACATGCCAAGTAAATTTTTTGTTATAAAGCTTTTGTTCTAGTTTGGGTACAATAAGACATCTGTTTCTATTCATTCAGGGTTTTTTTTTTCTTTCTTTCTTATTTCTTTGAGGCAACTTGTGACTGTGATTACAGCAGAATGTCTTCCTAAGTCATATTCAAAATAGCAAAATTTTCTTTTAAAGTATCATTGACAAATGGAAACTGTTTCTACAACAAAGTTTAATTTTATAAGCCAAAATGTTTGTTAGAAGCAACAGGCACTATGGAAACCCTTTTTACATATTATTTTCAGGCCTTTGGGTAAAACATCACACCAAAAGATGGTGAACTGAAAGACATTAGAAAGAAAGTAAACAATGAATGTTTGCACCAACCAGATTTTGGGATGCTTTCCTGTATATTCAAATACAGTAATATTTCTATTTGAGACTTAAACACAGTATTTCAAATGTTCAATGATTCAATTACTTTTCCCAACATAGGTTGAATATCTCTTACCCAAAATCTTTGGAACAAGAAGATTTCAGGATTTTGGAAATTTTTGTCAGATTTTGGAATATTTGTAATATATATAATATATATGTGTATATATATCACATATACATATCTAGCCACATTATAAGATAGACATGATTATTATCCTCATTTAACACATAAGAAAATTGAGGCTCAGATACAGCTAGCCTAAGATCACAACACTAATCAATGGTAAAACAGCATTTTATTCCATGTCTCTCAAACTCCAAAGTTCATTCTCATTCTATTTAGCTACACAAAATTATACTATGATCAATGGTTCCCATATTTTAAATACGAAGGTGCTTTTTTCCAAGTAGTGACATTGAATTTTCAGGGAGTCATCCAATCTGCTATTAATTTTGTGATTGAGAGCTTACTAGAATCTTTATGGGACAAAAATATACATGGATCAGGAGACACTACTGGATAAGTGAGGTGATCTTGATCAGAGCTGTGGTCCATGTTTTTAAAGTGCAAAACAAAAAGAAAAGGACTAAAATTTGGGCCTTTTCAGCAAGCAGAAACTTCTTATACCAGATAAGTTCCAATGACAGTTACCCCAGCCAAATCCCAAAACATAGACTATTGACTTTGATAAATGTTGTGACAAAGCTGAATTATTAGTTGCAAAGTCAATCTATCAAACTCTGCATGATCATATTGCAGTTGCCTTTTTCTCATGTTAGTAGGGCCTGAGACCTTATCTCACTTTATGTTGATGAGCTATCAAGGCAAAGCTTTTCATTTCTTCTTTTCTCATCTTCTCCTTTAGAATATCAATATCTTAATTCTATGACCTTCTCCAATCTAAGATAACTCTTATAAGATTTCTCTAGAATGACATTCCTTCAGTTTGGCACAGTGATATGATAATTACAAATTCAGTCTGTAGAACTGAGTTCAAATTCCATGATCTGTTTGAGACTCAAGGTCATAGCTAACAATTTAATCATCTTTAAAATAAGCATAATACCTATTTCATAGGGGAGTTATGAGTAGTAAATGAGATAATGCAGCAATTTTCAAGTTTTTTGCTTCAAAACCTTTTCTTCAAATTAATGCTTATGGTGAAGTCCAACATACGCAAAAGATAATGTGGAGCTGTTCTTCAAACCATTTGAGTAGAGGAGGAATTGGAGAGGAAATTTGAAAATCACTGTGATTATGTATATAGTTTATAGCACTTGCCATATAGTAGCAGAAAATAAATGGAAGCAATTAGCATTGTTTGGCCATCCTCCTTTAAATGAGCTGAAAAGAAAACATGAATCATGGACTACTGGGAACAAGTTTAAAGCAAAAAACCTTTTGGTCCACTTGCCTCACAATAACAAGTTTGTTCTGGGAAATGTCTTCAAATCTAATTTCTTCAAATCAAACTATAATTTTATTGCACAATGGTAGTTTACTATTTAATAGAATTGTGTTGTAAGTTCAGTATCCGGAAAAATAACCATCTCTAACGTGCCTTTTGTGTTAAAGAAACCATCAGGTGTAGAGTGCACTGGACCAGTGTCAGGGGATCTGGTTTCCAGTCTGAATTCTTCTACCTGCCTACTATGTTTGAATGTTTGTGTCCTCCTAAAATTAATATGTTGACTCTTAACTCCCATGATGATGTTACTGAGAGGTGTGGCCTTTAGGAGGTGATTAGGTAATGATGGCTCTGCCCTCACAAATGGGATTAGTGTCTTTATAAAAGAGGCCCCGAGGAAGCTTGTTAGGCCCTTTCACCAATCTACCATGTGAGGACACATAGAAGACACCATCTATGAGAAATGGGTCCTCATCAGCCACTGAATCTGCTAGTGCCTTGATCCTTGACTTCCCAGCCTCCAGAACTGTCAGCAATAAATACCTGTTGTTTATAAATCACTCAGTATAAGGTATTTCATTACAGCAGCCTGAACGGACTAAGATACTACCCAAATGAAAAATCCTCATAACTCCCAAGTTTACCATTTCTCTTGTAGCACAGAGAACTGGCACACTCTTTCTGTAAAGGTCTGGGTACTAAATAGTTTATGTTTTATAGACTATAGAGCTTATGCTGCAACTACTCAACTGTTGTGGCACAGAAGCATCAATAGACAATGTATAAACAAATGGTCGTGGCTGTGTTCCAATAAAACTTTATTTATAAAAACAGGTGCTGGGCTTAATTTAGCCCAGCTGTCCCCAACCTTTTTGGCACCAGGGACTGTTTTCATGGAGACTGGGCTGGGGGATGGTTTTGGGATGATTCAAGTACATTTATTGCGTACTTCATTTCTATTATTACATTGTAATAGATAATGAAATAATTATATAACTCGTGATAGGTTGAGGGCCCCTGATTTAGCCTATTAACTATAGTTTGACAAATCTGCCCTAGGAAATAATAGGTTGGACCAGATTATTAATTTCAAATCTATTTAGGCATCAGGACAATGTGGGGGAGCTTTTTGTAAAATACAGATTTCTTGCCTCCACCCCTGTCTACTGAATGAAAATCCGTAGGCGTAAGGCCCAAGATCATGAAGCAATTAAGACACAGATGTGCAGACAATGTTTGACCATTACTGGACTAGATGATTTCTAAGGCCTTTTCCAACTCTTTCTTTGATGAATAGGGATTCTAAACCAGGGCGTTTGATCAAAGTTTGTTATACCCATTAATATAAAATATATTGAAATAATTTGCTGCTTTTAATGAGAGAAACTTTGAGAATAGCTTATCATTAGGAAGAGATAAATTATGTAAGAAAAATCTGTAGAAGACATGCATGGACATATTATAAACATTAATGCTCTTACGAAAGCACAGAGGTTGTTGGGTTTTAATTTCTCAAGGATTGACAGCAGTGGCTCACAATCTTTTTGGTATATTTTGCATTTTGAATGCACTGCTTTATCCATGTTAAATTTTGTAACATCTTACAATGGTCATTTGGAAAATACTGATACATTGAATTAGATCAGATCTTCTAAATGTTGACACCTTTCATTATACAACACTTTCTTTCATTAATATCACCATCAATCTCATGAGAAAAGTTTTCAAAAGTGGTGGATACAAATTTTCCAAAATTTGTTTTATTCGAAAGCACAAATTTTATCATTGGCAGCAAATACTCTCTGTTGTTTTCTTTGATGTGAAAATCTCATTTCATACATTTTTTAAAAATCTGCCAATACCCAAGTGTAAATAAACATACTTTTTCACAGTCTTTCAAATAAAAATGGAGTTCCATGAAAAATTTGGCCTGTTCAGTTAGCAGCTCAAACACAAAAGTACTTTTGTTTCAGATAATCAAAATACTACTATACCCAATAGTAGTGCTCTATGCATAATTCCCATTTTTGACACAAAATGTTAAAAAGGTGGGTACTAAAGGATTGGGATTTTATGAAATTAATAATTTTGATTACGTCAATCAGGGATATTCTTAAGTAAAACTGGATTTTTCCTTTCATAAAAAAACTGCAAGTGTTGGGCAATGAAAAATATATCAATAATAATTACTGGAATGTTTTGGTGATACTGCCTCAACTTGTATTGAGTATCCAGCAGTTTTCACCACCATTGCTTTTGCACAGTCAGTACAAATGTCAACACACTGAAAAAAGGAAAAGATGTCTTAGTGTTATTGCAAAATAGTTTTGATATCACAGAGCCCTTGAAAGGGGGAGCTCAGGGGCTCTCAGTGGTCAGAGGATGAGTCCTCCCGAAAAACTACTCTAGAGAAGCTTTACTTCAAAATATATTCTGTGGGGCACTAGTTTGTTTTCAGTTGTTCCACAATAAATCCCTTGAAAATTCATAATGCATATTAGCATACTATTAAAAGATCTGAAAAGTCTTATGGTAAGAAACGGCCTATAATAAGAAATGTATAATAATAAATCTCAACATTTCCTAAATGTATTTAAGCACATAAACATTAAAAAAAATTTCTTTCTTTATACTAATACATACAGGAATACTGTTCTGTGGCACACAAACTGGTCTAGAATTTAGATCTTTTAAAAACATATATAAAATAGGCCCGATTCTCCAAAAAAAAATATATGACTAGAGTGGTAATAATGTGCTGAAACTTTTTCTCTGCCTTATTGGGCAAAACTGTTTTCAAAGAATTTGCTCCATGAGGTCATCGTACATGTATTTTGGAGGAGGGATGAAAGCAAAGACAGTGCCAAACTGAGCCAGAGATACACAAAGCAATTAAATAATATTGCAATACTTCCCCAGCTCAATTATCTTATAAAAATCACAGTCCTGGAAGGGTATGGTTGCCCTTTGGGGGTTAACCCTAAAGGTTAGGCACGGTTCCAAATATCCTTTATTTATCTAACAGACAGGGTCATATTGGAACCTTTTGAACCCAGAGAAACTGAAAATACTAAGACCCCTCTTCCTCTCAAACCCCATGTATAATATTTTTGAAGAAAATATTAAAGTATAAAGTAAAGAAATCTAACAGTGTTGATTTTTCCATAATGTTTTCAGCCATAAATTTATCAAAATATTTTTGCATACTTCTAGTTTAAGATGGTACCTCATGGAATAATGAATT
Source organism: Lepilemur ruficaudatus (assembly GCA_963574885.1). Classification (NCBI taxonomy): domain Eukaryota; kingdom Metazoa; phylum Chordata; class Mammalia; order Primates; family Lepilemuridae; genus Lepilemur; species Lepilemur ruficaudatus. Next base: position 139,740 of record CAUYRT010061621.1, on the reverse strand, counting down.
CCTATTCAATATATTCTGTAAATTAGGTTTTCATTGTCCTAAATTTTTCTCCTCCTAGAGTTAAGTAAAACCCCAGATACTGATATATTGGGATTTGATGAATAAATCCTTCCTTGTTAGTAATCAAACCAAACTAAATCTTTGTTTTAAACCTTAATAACTTTTGCCCAAAATTCTCCTTTTCATTTTAAGTGATGTATTTTCTCTAACTGGGGCAATTTGCAAATGGGACACTATTTCAAGCAACTTCTAGAAAGTTGCTAAAGGGGATTAGGTACCTGAGTTAATGAATAATTTGACAATGTTCTATATAAACAAGATGTTAACTTATTTCTTCATGGAAAGGGAGAAACAAAAACCAAATAAAGTAAAAGTTACTCTGGTTCAGGAAACAGACACTGAGGGCTTTTATATGACTTTCTTCTTTTACATTTTCCACTACATATTTCTCCCTCAAAATATTTTCTCTTTTCCTTGCTCTTCTTCTGTTTGTAAATAAAGTAAGTTGGAGCTTTACTTCCTAAAAGGCACACAATAGTTTAATTAGCTCAAACTGGGAGAAGATTAAGAGCCTTGAAAGATAAGCACACTGGCCCAATCATCAGCAAGGGCTTTATGACTGAAAACTGATATTCTTTCAGGGTGAATTAATAAAAGATTTATTTTTAAGATACAAATTCATAGCATAGGAATCTAGTTCTTTGAAAAATTAGCCATAAGTACTTTTAATGCAATGGTTTGTGTTATTTACATGTAACTATTTTAGTAGGCAATATTTCAACAAATAGGTAGAAATTCATGTATACTATCCCTGAGGACTTTAACAGAGTCTCTGTCAAAATCTCTAGCAAACCAAGTGTAGTATAGTTCTAAACACCTGGTAGCAGTTTATAAAAACATCAAAGTCTGTCTTTTAGGAGTGAATTACCCTATTTTCAGTCCAAATTGAAAAACATTCCGTAAGTCTATTGTGTTCAAGACATTATTTTAAGCATAATTTAGAAGCAAAGGTACAAACATATGGCTTCAGCTATAACAAACTACTTGCCCTTTCCCACGCTCATTAGACTATTCCATGCTTCCTTGCCTTTACTCTCAATACTCCCTCTTTTCAGAATGTCTGCCCTCCCCAAACTTCCCTTTCAAACAAGAAAATACTTTTATTAAAACAAAATATTAAGAGATGCATCTAAAGCATGCCCCATATCATCCCTTCTACACCCAATTCCTCCGTTTCTTCCTCCCCCTTCCCTCCCTATTCCCCTCCCTCTCTCTTATTCTAGAAGTAAACATTATCCTGTATTTTAGTGTGTATCACACCCATTTGTGGTAGGCAATCTGTAAGATGGCCCCAATGATTCCTTCTTTCTGGTGTTCATGATGTATTGTAATCCATCTCCTTCAGTGTGGACTGGACTAAGCTATTTACTTCTAATAAGTAGAATATGGCAAAAGTGATAAAAAGTCATCCAAGATAAGGTTACAAAAAGACTGTGGCTTCCACCTTGGGCACTCTCAATCTCACTTGGAAAATTTGTCCTGGAGAAGCCAATTGCCATGTTGTGAGCAACTCTACGGTAAGGCACCAATAGCATGGCTAGGAATTGAAGCCCTTATTTTAACAACCTGTGAGGAACTAAAACTTGCCAACAACTACATGAATGAACTTAGAAGTGGATCTTTGAGCTTCAGTAGAGTCTTGAGCATAACCCTTGTTCACACCTTGAACCACAATCATCAAGCTGACCTGCATCTAGATTCCCAACCCATAAAAACTAAGATAATAAGTGTGCATTGTTTTGCTAACTTAGCAAAAACTTTTGCTAAGTTTTAAGGTAATTTATTATATGGAAATATAAATAATATACCATCTATGTAGTCATATTTTTTACTATATTTGTACATACATATTATAGTATTATTTTGTGGATTTTAAAATATACTGAACAGAATTTTGTACAAGTTTTGTATTTTACAGTATCTTTTGAGCTTTATTAGCATTAGTATATGTGCAGGTAGGTACACATTACTCATTTAACTGCTGCACAGTATTTAATATTATAATGAAATCATTTATTTTTTCCATCCCTCATTGAGGAAAAGATAGATTGCTTATGCATTATCACCATGCTGCAAGGAGTATCTGTGTACACAAACTATTTGCATATGCTTATGAGTTTCTCTTTGAAGTGTTATTGCTGTGTCACAAGGTACATGCATTCCAACTTTATAGATACTGCAATATTGCTCTTAAGAGTGGTTACATCAACACTACTTTTACTACTGTTGGATAAGAGTTCCCATTTCCCCACATCACTACAAATACTATTATCAGAAGAACCACTCAGAATCTCAGAAATAGATGGGCATAGTCAAATTAAGATAATTAAAGGAAAGTTTAATAAAAGGATTATCATTAAGTGGTATGGGCAGGGTGCAGGGAGACCACATGGGACCACATGTGGTATCCTAGAACTGTGACCATGCTTGTGACCATGCCTACATAACGAGAGGAGAACACACACACTTAGAACAAGGAAAGAAGAAAGTCCTATATGAGAATTGCCTTGAGAGAAGCTATGAAGTATTATCAAAAAACACAACTCAGCCAAAGACAACCCCACAAGGATTGACCCGGGTAAATTAATGTCCAGATGTCATTCTCTTGCTTTTCTCAAATCTCCTTTCAAGGCCCCTTATTAGCCCAAACCAAAAGGAGCAGGAGAGCAAAGAAGCCTATTAACATAGTCCATACAGTTAAGCCTCCTGGGGCAGGATGGAGAGTGTATCTCTAGGAGCAAACAGAATATACAACAAATCCATTGTTCTTGCCCATCAGCATCATCTGCTCTTGTCCTCCATCCAGATGAAAAATATGTGTCTCCACACTGGGAACACACAAAATACTATCATCTATCTTAACATTGTGATACAATATTAAGGTGGTTATACTTCTACCTGAAACCAAGAATTTTAGCTGCCACCTATGTTCTTCATATAAGGTACTGAGAATGATTAACATTTGTTAATTCTGGGCTCACTACTCTGTTCAGTACAGATGGGTCTATATGTTTGTCTGTATGAAAGTATCACAATGTTTTAATTACCACCATAGTTTTGCAGTATGTTTTGAAATCAGGAGTTATGAAGCATCAAACTCTGCTTAACTTTTTCAAGATTTTTCTGGCTATTCAGGGTTCCCTTGAGATTCCATATGAATTTTAGGATAATTTTTCTGTGTCTGTAAAAACTATTGATAGGAATTACACTGAATATGTAGATCATTTTGGGTAACATGGACATTTTAATGATATTAAGTCTTCTGATCTAGAAACATGATGTTTTTCCATTTGTGTCTTCTAATTTCTTTCAGAACTGTTTTATCGTTTTCAGTGTACAGTCTTTCATTTCCTTGGTTAAATTTATTCACAGGTATTTTGTTCTTTTTGATGCTATTGTTAAAGGCATTTTCTTAATTTCCTTTACAGATTGTTCATTGTCAGTGTATGGAAACATAACTGATTTTTTGTGCGTGTTTATCCTGTATATTTCAACTTTGCTGAATTTGTTTATAAGTTCTAATAGGTTTGGGGGTTTTTTTTGAGAACCTATAGGGTTTTATACCAAAATCATCATATCATCTACAAATAAAGATGAGTTTATTTCCTCTTTTCAAATTTGGGTGGCTTAGTTTGCTTTTTGTTTCCTAACTGCTCTGGCTAGTTCTACAGAAGTGGTGAGACTGGGTATCCTAGGCTTTATTCCTGATATTAAAGGAAATATTTTTAGTTTTTCACCATTGAGTACGAGGTTAGCTATGAGCTTTTCATATATGGCCTTTATTATATTTAGTTTCCTTCTATTCCTGGTTTCTTGAGTGTTTTTATCATTAAAGGGTATTGAATTTTGTCAATTACTTTTTCAGCATTGATTGAAATAATCACGTGGCGCTTGTTCTTCATTCTGGTAATGTGGTGTATTACACTGGTTTTCACATGATGAACCATTCATGAATTTCAAGAATGCATCCCATTTGGTGTTGGCATGTAATACTTTTAAGGTGCTACTGAATTTTGTTTGCTCATATTTTATGGAGGATTTTTGTGTCAATATTTATCATGGATATTGGTCTGTAGTTTTCTTTTCCTATACATATTGTCTTTCCCTGGCTTTGGTATCAAGTAAAGTCAGCATCACAAAATGAGTTTGGAATTGTTTCCCTGTCTTCAATTTTTTAAAGACATTAAGAAGAATCGGTGTTAACTCTTCTTTGAATGTTTGGTAGAATTTACCAAGGAAAGCATCTGGTCCTGGGCTTTTCATTTTGGGAGATGTTTGATCACCGATTCAATCTCCTTCCCTAGTATAGATCTGTTCATAACTTTTATTTCATCTTTTTCTGTCTTGCAGTTTGGATATTTCTAGAAATTTATTCATTTCTTCTAAGTTATCTAATTTGTTGGTCTATAATTGTTCATAGTAGTCTTCTAGAATCTTTTTTTATTTCTGGTACACCAGTTGTAATATCCCCTATTTCTTTTTTGAATTTAGTTATTTGAGTCTTCTTTCCTTCTTAATCAAGCTAAGAGTTTGTCAATTTTCTTGGTCTTTTAGAGAAACCAATCCTTAGTTTTGTTGATATTTTCTATTTCATTTATTTATGCTTTATTATCTTATTCTTTCTGCTAACTTTGAGTTTAATTTGTTCTTTTTCTAGTTCCTTGAGGTGAAAACTTAGGTTGTTGCCTTGAGATCTTCCTTTTTTAATGTAAGCACTTACCACTATAAACTTCCCTCTTAGTACTGCTTTTTCTACATCCCTTAAGTTCTGGTATGTTTTGTTTTCATTTTCATCTGTATCAAGATATTTTCTAATTTTTCTTGTGGTTTCTTTTCTGACTCATTGGTTACTTAAGAGTTTATTGTTTAATTCTCAAATACATGTAGATTTTCCAGTTTCCCTTCTAATATTGATTTATATGTTCATTTTCATTCCATCACAGTTGGAGAAGACACTTGGGATGCCTTCAGTCTTCTTAATTTTGGGTGGGTCTTATATGTGCCCTAACATTTGGCCTATTCTGGATAATGTTCCATGTGCTCTTAAGAAGAATATGTAATCTGGAGTTGATTGGTAGATTATTCTGTATGTGTCTGCTAGGTTCAATTGATTTACAGTATTTTTCAAGTCCTCTATTTGGATATATAACCACCCATGCTCTTTTTTTTTTCTTTATTGAAGCATAATTTACATATCATGCCTTTACTCCATTTTAAGTGTACAATTAAATGATTATTAGCAAATTTACCAAGTTGTACAGTCACATAAATCAGTTTTAGAAGATTTCCTTCCCCCTATTGAGACCCCTAATTCCCTTCCCCAACTACATTTTACGCATGCCCCTCCCCTCCACAGTGCTCACCCCATCCCTCAGATGTGGGTCTACCCCCCACCCTCTGAATCCCTAGTGAACACCACCACCATTCGAGCACTGTAGTGTTAATCAGTCAGTACCAATTTGATGACAAGTACATGTGGGGCCCATTCTTCGGGTCTTGTGTCACCTCACTTTGAATAATGGGCTCAAGCTTAATCCAGGATAATAGTGGTGGTAGCTCACTGTCATTTCTTAAAATAGAGTAATATTCCATTGTAAACATATACCAAATTTTAATAATCCACTCATGAATTGACGGGCACTTTGGTTGTGCTCTTTTGATTATCTTTTTGCATAGGGAATATCTCTTCTCTAGCCTTTCATTTTCAGTCTATGTATGCTCTTAGATCTAATGTGAGTCTTGTACACAACATATATTTGGGTCTTTTGTTTCTATCAATTCATCTAATGTATGTCTACTGATTTAGGAGTTTAATTATTTACATTTAAAATAATTTCTGATAAGGAGGTTTTTCCTATTGCCATTTTCTTAATTATTTCTTGTATGTCTTGTAACTATTTGGTCCCTCTTTTACTCTCTTCCTGCCTTCTTTCTTTCATTGATTTTTGGAGTAACATGCTTTGATTTCTTCTTCATTTCCTTTTGTGTTTATTTTATAGATAATTTATTTCTGTCTAACCATGGGATTAGATAAAATATCTTAAAGTTACAATAATCTACTTTAAGCTAATAACAAACTCAATTCCATAGAAAAACTACTCCTTTGCATCTCTTCCTCTCCCCACTTTATATTACTGATAATACAAATTATATCTTCTATATTGTATATCCATTAACATAGATTTATAGTAATTTTAATGTTTTTGTCTTTTAAATTAATTCTACACAAGAATTAAAAATGATTTATGCAGTAGCATTACAATAAAGGATTTTATAGGTGTCTATATACTTACCTCTGCAAGAGAGCTTTATATTTTCAGATAATTTTTCGGTGTTGCCAATCATCCTTTTGTTTCAAATTGAAGGGCTCCCTTTAGCATTTCTTCTAGAGCAGGTATAGTGGCAGTGAATTACCTAAGCCTTTGTTTATTTGCAAAAGTGTTAATTTTGCCTCCATTTTTGCAGGACAATTTTATCAGATACAGTATTCTTAGTTGATTTTTTTTTTCTTTCAGTACTTAGAATATATCATCCGACTCCTTTCTGGCTTGTAATGTTGCTACTGAGAAATCCACTGATAACCTTATTAAAGCGTTTTTGTACATGAAAAGTCCTTTACACTTGCTACTTTCAAGATGTCTTCAACTTTTGACAGTTTGAGTATAACGTTTCTTAATGTGTGTCCCTTTAGAATTATCCTCATAGTCTATTGAAATTCTTGAATTTGTAGTCCATTTTATTTGTCAGATTTTGACAGTCTATGGTCATCATTTCTTCAAATATGCTCTGGTCTTTAATCTCATTCTTCTCCTTTGGGATTTCCATAATGCCCATATTGGTCTGCTTGATGTTGCCCTATAAGTCCCTTAGGCTCCTATCTTATTCAATTTTGTGTTGCTATAATAGAATACTTGAGACCGGGTAATTTAAAAACAATAGTTTATTTGGCTCATGACTCTGGAGGCTGGCAAGTCCAAGATCATAGTGCCAGCACCTGGTAGGACCTCCGTGCTGCATTATGCCATGTTGGAAGGCAGAAGGTCAAGAAAGCATGACAGCAAAAGAGCTCAAGGAGCCCAAACTCACTTTTATTACAAACCCACTCTCATGATAACTAACTCCAACGTTAACAACATTCATCCATTCATAAGGACAAAATCCACATAACCTCATCACCTCTTATTAGGCCCTACCTCCTAATGCTGTTGCATTGTTGATTAAGTTTCTAATACATGAACTTTAGGGCATACATTCAAACCATAGAAGTTCCCTTCACTTTTCTTAATTATTTTTTCTTGTTGTTCCTCTGCCTCAATAATTTCAAATGACCTGTCTTCCAGTTCACCAATTCTTTCTTTTGTTTGATCAAGCCTGCTGTTGAGTCCCTCTCATGAATTTTTCAATTCAGTTTGTACTCTTCATCTTCAGTATTTCTGTTTGGTTCTTTTTTATAATACTTATTTCATGATAATCTCATTTTTGTTCACAAAGAGATACTTGCTCAAGCATGTTCACTTAAGCACTATTCACAACAGCCAAGAGGTATAAATGACCTAAATAACCATCAATGGATGAACAGATAATGAAAATATGGTATATGTACACAATGTATTATTATTCCGTCATAAAAAGGAAACCCTGCCATATGCTACAACTTTGATGAACCTGGAGATCATTATACTCAGTGAAATAAGCCAGTCACAGAAGAACACATACTGCATGATTCCACATATATGAAATACCTAAAGCAGTCAAATTCATCAAAGCACAAAGTACAATGGTGGTTACCAGGTGATATAGGTCAGGGAAAATGGTGAGTTGCAGTTCAATGGGTAGAAAGTATCAGTCACAATAGGAAAAATTTCCAGAGATCTCATGTACAACACAGTGAGTATATTTAGCAATACTATACACTTAAAATTTGTTAGGAGGGTAGATCTCATGTGTTTACCACAATTTTTTTAAAAAAGAATTTATCACACTGTGATGCATGTGATACACTACCTAAAGACATATGTATACAAGATGTTTGTAGAATGCTAGTATTTGTTGCAACATTATGGTGTAATTTCAGTGAATAAATATGTTCAGCACACTGTGCTGTATATAATATACTCTGAAAAGTCACATACACAAAAGAGGTTTAAAAGTGCAAGATTTTCAATGCATCCAGATAGTATTATTTCAAAGAATTAATATTTTCATGACACTATGGGAAATATAATACACTATGTAAAGACACATGTATCAAAGCAGTTTCTAAGAGTTCTGGCTGTGAATGTGAATCAAGATAGTGTTATGTTTCATTAATTCATCACACTGCAGTATATGAAATACAGTATATAAAGATTCATGTATGAAAGATGCTTCTAACAGTGCTAGTTATTCTTCACATCACAGCAGTGCTATTTCAGTGAATGAAATGTGTTCACCACACTGTGGTGCAGGTAATATACTTTGTGAAGACACAGGTGTAAAAAATAATTCTAAGAATTCTAGTGGTGCACTTGAATCACTAGAGTTTATTCAGTGAAGGAATATGCTCATCCTACTGTGGTGTTTGCAATATACTATGTAAATACATATGTATGAAATATATTTCTAAGAATGCTAGTTATTTGTTCAGTGAAAGAATATCTTCCTCACACTTTGGTACATGTAATACACTGTATAAAGATACATGTATCAAAGATGTTTCTAAGTTAGCTAGTTGTGTATGTGAATCCAGATTATTATTTAGGGGAAAGAGTGTGCTCACCACACTGTTGTGCATGAAATAAACTATGATGCTTTTATACATTTTAAAAAACAAAATACAAAGAAAACACAAAATACAATGTTATAAGTAAGGGTAAGTATATTAGTGACCACAACAAAATATAATGGAGTAAACATGTCTGTACAAAAAGAGTAACAATTTGGATAAAATAAATTTTAAAAGCCAGTATGTATTACATAATTATTATAGCAGCATATTTTGAAACCTAGATATTCCTCAATAGGAGTATGAATAGATACACTATTGTATATCTACTGCAGTAGTTGTAAAAACTGAACTGGATATTTGGAGTAACACAGACATATCATCTTGTAAAGAAAGCAAGTTCCAGAATAATAATAAGTATGTATGTATATGCAAATTATTTTATACATGCAAATACACAGAAAACAAATGGAAAGATACATTTCTATGGGGACAGGAAGGAAATTGATGAGGCTGGGGAAGTGGCACTTTCCATTTTTACTATATCTTTGGTTTTATAATTTTTAAAAGGAAAATATATTCATGCACTAAAAAAAGAAACACACTTTCAACCACAATGCCACATTATCTTCCTTTCTCTTTATTATATTTTATGTTTTATTTCAGAATATTATGGGGATACAAACACTTTGGTTACATATATTGCCTTTGCAATGCCTGAGTCATAGCTACAAGTGGTACAAATCCCTAAAAAAGTATACCCTGTACCCATTAGGTGTGAATTTATCCATCCCATCCTTCCCCACCACTTGCCTGACACTTGATGAATATTACTTCCATATGTGCACATAAGTGCTCATCAGTTAGTACCAATTTAATGGTGAGTACCTGTGGTGCTTATTTTTCTGTTCTTGTGATATTTCTCTTTGAAGAATGAGCTCCAGCTCCATCCAGGATAATGAAAGAGGTATTTGTTCACCATTGTTTTTTATGGCTGAGTAGTACTCCATAGTATACATATATCACATTTTATTAATCCACTCATGTATTGATGGGCACTTGGATTGTTTCCACATCTTTGCAACTGTGAATTATGCTGCTATAAACATTTGAGTGCAGATGGCCTTATTATAGAATGCTTTTTTTCCCCCTTTGGGTAAATACACAGTAGTGGAATTGCTGAATCAAATGCTAGTTCTACTTTCAGTTCTTTGATGTATCTCCATATTACTTTCCATAGAGGTTGTACTAGTTTGTAGTCCCACCAGCAGTGTAGGAGTGTTCCTATTTTTCTGCATCCACGCCAACATTGCTGTTTTAGGACTTTTTGATAAAAGCCAATCTCACTGGAGTTAAGTGATATCTCATTGTGCTTTTGAATTGCATTTCCTTGATGATTAGAGATGTTGAGCAATTTTTTATATGTTTATTGCCCATTAGTCTATCTTCTTTTGAAAAGTTATTGTTCATGTCCTTTTCCCACTTTTTAATGAGGTTGTTTTATTTTTTTTCTTGCTGATTTTCCTGAGTTCTATATAGATTCTGGTTATCACCCTTTATTGGATGTGTAGCATGCAAATATTTTCTCCCATTCTGTAAGTTGTCCATTCACTCTAATGACAGTTTTCCTTGGTTGTGCAGAATCTTGTTAATTTGATCAGGTCCCATTTATTTATTTTTGTTGTTGCTGTGACTGCTTTTGGGATCTTCCTCACAAATTCTTTGCCTAGGCCAATGTCTATAAGAGTTCTTCCAGCATTTTGTTCTAGAATTCTTATGGTTTCATATCTTAGGTTTAAGTCTTTTATCCATAATGAGTTGATTTTTATGAGAGGTATAGATCCTTTTTCAGTCTTCTGTACATTATCAAATTTTTGCAACACTATTTATTGACAGGAATTATTATCCCCAGTGCATGTTTTTGTCTACACTATCAAAGATCAGATGATAATATGAAGATGGTTTTATATATGAGTTCTCAGTCCTGTTCCATTGGTCTATGTCTCTGTTCTTGTGCTAGTACCATGCTGTTTTGGTTACTATAGCTTTATAGTATATTTTCAAGTCTGATAGATTGATGCCTCACAATTTGGTCTTTTTTCTTAAGGTTGTTTTGGCTATACAGGGTCTTCTCTGATTCCATACCAACATCTTACTGAAAGAGGAAAAATTGAAAGCATTCCCACTTAAAACTAGAACCAGACGAGGTTGCCCTCTATCTTCACTTCTATTAAACATAGTTCTGGAAGTCCTTGCTAGAGCAATCAGGCAAGAGAAGGAAATCAAGGGTATCCAAATGAGGCAGAAGAGGCTAAACTATCACTCTTTGCTAATGATATGATATTATATCTAGAAAACCTTAAAGATTCAACCAAGAGACTCTTGGAATTGTTAAATGAATTCAGCAAAGTCTCAGGATACAAAATCAATGCACACAAATCAGTAGCTTTCAAATATGCCAATAACGGTCAAGCTGAGAAGAAAATCAAAGATGGAATATCTTTAGCATCAAAGAAAATAAAATATTTAGGAATGTATTTAACTAAGGATGTGAGAGCGATATATAGGGAGAACTACAAAACACTGAGAAAAACAATTGCAGAGAATGTAAACAGATGGACAACCATATCATGCTCATCGATTGGCAGAATCAATATTGTTAAAATGTATATACTACCCAAAGTGATCTACAGATTCAGTGCAATCCCTACTAAAATTCCTTTCTTTTTAGAGAAATCAATTCCTTCTTTTTTCAGACTTAATTTTTAGAGAAGTCATTTTTTTTCTTCACAAGCTTAATTTTACCTAAAAAATTCTCATCTGGTAAATTTGCTTTCAAACTTCACCCTAATGATTATTAGGATTTTTTTTTCATTATATGATAGTGTCCTCCCTCCCCCCAAAAAAAATATGAAGCATTGGGAAGTGTCTAGAGGAACTCAGCTGAAAATACAGGTATCATAAATATCTAAGTAATTGGCCTACTACTACTTTCACCCTATTTTTTTTTCCTTCCAATACCAGGTTTTTATGGCTAGCAGGGTGAATAGACATAAAATGTACTCAAAGTTCTAGTATTGATCCTTTTGCACAGGGAGTAAGCAATACTCTCTGTTTTTCATTCTTTTCCTTGAACTAAAACTGAGAACTTTGTTGAATTTAAAATTTGCAGATGCTCCCACCAAAACATTTTGAAGTTTCTCTCCTCCTAGATGCAACACCATAAAACATACATAGTTTTATTTTGAAGTGACATTCCAGATACATGTTATGCTTTATGGAAATATTAATAATGCAAGGACTACTCTGAGTAATATGTAAACCATATAGCATATTCTTGTAAATGAAAGGGTCAACTTGGGGATGGGTATAATTAGTTCACTGAGGCGGAGACAGATATTCTATACTCATTTCCATTATAAATCACCACTTGGATTTGGGTTTCCATGTTGGCATTGATATTGATAATGTTCAATTTCTACCATCTCCAGTACCCATCATACACCAGTAAGGATGTGACTATAATTATCCTACAAAGACCTTAGGCAGGGTAAATATCCAAATGAAAAGCATTAATGAAAAACATAGCAAAAATTTGGGGGTTAAATTACCAAGAAAATGAAATTATGTTATAATATTTCATATTCTCATTATGAAATATGTTAGAATATAACATTTATTTTTATGTTTTCTATTTTTATTGTAGACATAGAATATTCACAAAATGGAGTTGTTTTGTAGCAATTTTTATGCCTTTCACAATAATTATCAGGATAATATGTAACCCTGAAAAAAAAGTGTATCATTAAAATCCAAGATAGCTCATCTTAACACAAAAGTTATAAGCAGGAAAAAATGGCACAAAGTTAATCTAGATTTATTATTTTTTTAAATAACATGTTTCTATGACAACATATTTTAGCATTTATCTAGATCCCCAACTATATACATCCATGTGAGATTATGTGACTTTATAAATATCTACATATACTCAACTTGTAATTTTTCTAAAAGATACTGTTTAAACACTGACACAGATATACATAGATTCATTAAAAGTTACTATTAATGAAATTCTATGAGTATTTCATTATTTTAATTTTTTTAAATTTGAAAATATTAATGGGGTCAGATATTTTTGTTACATGGATAGCTTTATAATGCTTTAGTCAGGTCTATAAGTGTCTCTGTCATCTGTATATTGTTCATTGTATCTGTTAGGTCAGTTTTTAACCCTCCCCTGGTCCCCCTGTACCCCTTCTTGATTTCCAATGACTTTTACATCTCTCTGTGCTCATGTGTGCCCATCAATTTAATTCTAAATTATTAGGAGTAAATGTGGTGTTTGTTTTTCCATTCTTGAGATACTTCACTTAGGGTAATGGTCTTCAGTTCCATGTATTTTAAATACACTGAAATAATAAATTTTTAGGAGAAACTTATAATTGTAACAGATTTTAGAATTCATTTAGTTTACAGCAGTGCCACTAATCATGAAGAATATCATCTGCGGTACCTTTGAAAAAATATCTAGGAAGTTTCTTGTCAAAGTGACCCATCTTGACTTTAAAGCAAATCTAGTTGGTTAAAATGTGTTCCCTCCGTTCAGAGGAGAGCTTCTTCCATGTAACATCCATCTATAAATTCTAGTTTTTCTTTATAGAACAGTCATTCTCAAAATAAGGTGACCACATTTCATGAACTGTACAAAATTATATATTGGAATAAAATATGAAAACATATATAAGGGATGGGGGCAAGATGGCTGACTAGAGACACAACTTGCCAGAAAGTCTCAGATGCCTAATGTCTTCCTAAGGCAATTATAGAGAGAGGTGGATGTTTGCCATCTCAATATTGATACAGAAAAAGTATTCAACAGAATTCAGCACCTTTTCATGATAAAACCTTCAACAATCTAGGCATAGAAGGAACATATGTCAGAAATATAAAAGCCACATATGACAAACCCACAGCCAACATCATATTAAATAGGGAAAATTTGAAAGCATTCCCCCTAAGAATGGGAACAAGACAAGGATGTCCATTGTCACTACTTTTATTCAACTAAGTGCTGGAAGTACTAACCAGAGCAATCAGGCAAGAAAAGAATATTAAGGGTACCCAAATTGGGAAAGAGGAGCCCAAACTATCACTCTTTGCTCACAGTATGGTCTTATATCTAGAAATCTCAAAGATTCCACCAAGAGTCTCCTGGAATTGATAAATTCAGCAAAGTTTCAGGATACAAAATCAATGTGCATAAAACAGTAGCCTTTCTATATACTAATAAGAGTCAAGCTGAAAATCAGATCAAAGACTCAATACCATTCACAATAGCTACAAGGAAAATAAAATACCTAGGAATATAGTCAAGTAAGAAGTTAAAAAATCTCTACAAGGAGAACTATGGAACTCTGAGGAAAGAAATCACAGAGGATACAAACAAATGAAAAATATATCACGCTCATGGATGTGAAGAATCAACATAGTTAAAATGTCCATACTACCCAAAGTGGTTTACAAATTCAGTGAAATCCCCATCAACTTACCAGAGTCATACTTCACAGATCTGTAAAAAATAATTCTGTAATTTGTTTGGAACCAGAAAAGAGTCTGAATAGCCAAAGCAATCTTAAGGAAAAAGAACAAATCTGGAGACATCACCTTACCGGAGTTCAAACTATATTAAAAGGCTATAGCAACCACAGCAACATGGTATTGGTACAAAAATAGAGCCATAGACCAATGAAACAGAACAGATAACCCTGATATAAAACCATCTACCTACAACCAACTGATCTTTTACAAAGAAGACAGCAATGTACACTGGGGAAAAGAACCCCTATTCAATAAAGGGTGCTGAGAAAATCAGATAGCCACATGCAGAAGAATGAAACAGGACCCCTTCCTCTCACCACTCAGAAAAATTAATTCAAGATGGATAAAGACTTATATCTAAGTCATGAAACCATAAGAATTTTAGAGGAAAATTTAGGGAAAAAACTCTTCTAAATATTGGAATAGGCAGAGAATTTATGACTAAGTCCCCTATGGCAATCATGGCAAAAATAAAAATAAATAAATGGAATTTGATTAAACTAAAAAGCTTCTGCACAGCTAAGGAAACAACCAACAGCACAAACAGACAACCTGCAGAATGGGAGAAAGTATTTGCAATCTACACATTCAATAAAGGGCTAAAAACCAGAATTTACAAAGAACTCAAGCAAATCAGCAAGAAAAAACAAACAACCATATTAAAAAGTGGGCAAAAGATATGAACTGAAGCTTCTCAATAGAAGACATAGAAATAGCCAATAAACACATGAAAAGATGTTCAACACAACTATCCATCAGGGAAATGCAAATTAAAACCACAATGAGATATCATGTTACCCCAGTTACAATGTCTTTTATTTAAAAGTCCAAAACAATAGATTCTGGCATGGATGCAGAGAGAAAGGAATGCTTATACACTGCTAGTGGGACTGTAAATTAGTACAACCTTTATGGAAAACAGTATAGAGCTTCCTCAAATAACTAAAAGTAGACCTACCATTTGATCCTGTATTCCCACTATTGAGTATTTACCCAAAGTAAAAGAAGACTTTCATCAAAAAGTGTGCACTTGAATATTTATTGCAGCATAACTTACAATTGCAAAGATGTAGAATCAATCAGGTGCCCATCAATTTATGAGTGAATTAATAAAATTTGGTATATGTATACCATGGAGTACTACTCAGCCATAGAAATGATTAATTAATACCTTTTACAAGAGACCATTTTCCTAAGTGAAGTATTTAAAGAATGAAAAAAACAAACACCACATGCACTATTAAATCGGAACTTACTGATGAACACACATGTACACACAGGGAAGTAAGACTCAGTGGAAATCAACCAAGGGGAGGGGGCAGGTGGGGAGAGTAAAAACTTACCTGATGGGTACTATGAATGCTGTTTAGATGACAGGCATACCTATAGCCAGGACTCAAGCATTATAAAAGTGATCCATGTAACCTAAAACATTTGTAGCCCCTTAATGTTTTGAAATAAAAAAAAAACATTAAGTGTTATAGCCTATTTTGAACTTACCACTCAGTGTCCATTATTACTACTATGTTACTATTCATCATACTGAAATGAATATTCCCATATTAAGCCAGAATGCTGCTGGATCCAGAAAAAGATTCTGTGATCATGCCTCAATCCCAAATCCCCATTTTACAGATAGGAATCTGAGGCCCAGAGAGATGAAGGAATGTGCTCTAAGGTCATGTAGCTAGGTACTAGGGGAAAAAAAGAAAACATATATATCTTTTAAAAAGCAAAATTTAAAAAGGGGGTTATCTGTGGTAATAGCAGAGTGAGGACTTTTAAAAACACCTTACTTGTTTTAATAAAATAAATACTGAACCCTGGTAAAAATTATAATAAACTTGTTCAGGATTATGGAAATTAATCAAAGGTTTGCAGCAATCAGGGAGAATTTATTCAGGAAAAAAGTAGAATTTCAGTAACAATAGTGATAATTTTGGCATTTTAACTTGCTTTATTCCTATTTGCCCTTCCCCAGCTTTGCGGCACCCTTGAAAACCAACATCTTGCAATCACTGTGAAAACCAATAAGTAGATTGGTAGCCAATGGAGTAAGAACAGGGTTGCAGCTCTTTCAAAGCCCTATTTCCTAAGAATTATAACTATTTGGCAATTCTGAGTGTTTCCTGAAAGACCTCATTCACAAGGCCTGTCTTTCTTGGGCCTTATTAAGAGTTTATCCAGTGATAACAACTTTTGCTGAGAGCATTTGTCAAAAATAATCAGTAGAAATGGTTTAATAACATAGCTGCATGGGGCAGAGGATAAGAGTTGATGTAAACCATGTGTTAACCAAAAAACTTAAAAGGACAAACTGGGGAATGAGACATCCATAGAGGGCTTATTCTTGAGAATCCAGAAGGCCATACCTGTGTAGGATTTTGGTCATGCTCGAGGAAACCCTGAGAATGCCCTAAGCTCTCACTACTGGTTAAACTTGAGGCTCTGTACAAGCAGAAAATAAAGAATAAGGCAAAGTAGTAAACTGCCTGGTTTAATGTTTAAGACATGTCATAACAACATAGAGCCCCTCAAAAAAGAGAAGGAGCTACAGGGGTAGTTGATGGTTGTAGAAATCCAAGAAAATTTCTGGTCAACATATGTGATTACAAAGTGAACTGAGCAAAGACTTCAATGGCCATGCAAGACAAATACAGACATTATAAAATTACTTTAGAGAAGTCAATAAACTAACAACAACAAACAACAATAATAACCGTGGAGAGGGGGAAGAATTTGATTTCCAGAGTTGTCAAACTATATAAGATAAAATGTCCAGTTTTCAAAAAATATTATGTGACATGCAAGAGAACAAAAATGGATAACCCATACACAGAATAAAAAACAGGGAATAGAAACTATCCCTGAGGAAGATATGACATTGTACTTAATAGGCAAAAAATTTAAATAAGCTATTTTAAATTTCTATAAAGAATTAAGGAAAACCATGTATAAAGAATTAAAGGAAATACAAAAATGTTGCCTCACCAAACAGAGAATATCAATAAAGATATATAAATTATTTTTAAGACTCAAACATAAATTATGAAGTTTAAAAGTACAGTAACTAAAATAAATAAATAATTACTAGTGCATCTGACAGCAGAATTGAGCCAGCAAAAGGAAGGATCAGAGAACTTGAGGATAGGTCAATTGAGATTATTATATCTGAGAAAGAGAAAGACCAAAAAATGAAGAAAATTGAATGAAGCCAAAGAGAATTTTGGGACACCACCAAGCATATCAACATAGGCACAATGTGACTCTTAAAATGAGAGGAAAGAGACAATGGGGCATAAATTTTATTTCAAGAATTAATGGCTAAACTATTTCTGAATTTAATGAAATATACTAATCTTCTTATACAAGAAGCTCAATGAACTCCAAATAGGATCAATCCAAAGAGGTACTCACTGTAACTCATTACAATCAAACTATAGAAAGACAAAGAGAGAACCTTGAAACCATCAAGAGAGGAGCAACTCATTGCATACACAGAATCCTCAATAAAATTGCCAGCTGATTTCTCATCAGAAACCATGCAGGCCAGAAGGTGAGGATATAACAGATTCAATGTGTTAAAGAAAAGTACTGTAAACCAAGAATTCTATGTGCAGAAAATCTGTCCTTCAGAAATGAAATAGAAATTAAGACAGTCTCAAATAAAAGCTGAGAGAATTTATCACTAGCAGACTTGACCTACAGGAAATACAAAGAGAAATCCCTCAGACTTAAATTGAGAGATACTAGGCAGTTCCTCGAATCCACATAAAGAATTAAGAAGACCATACCACATGGCATAGGTAATAAATATGACATATAGGTTACATTTTATGGTAACTACATAGGTAAATATAAAAGACAGAATAAATATATTTTTGATTTATAACTATTATATTCTCTTATATGCTTTAAAGACAACTGCATAAAGTAATAATTACGTGTTGATGAGCACACAAGGTACAGGCCTATAATTTGTATGGCAATAACATCACAAAGGAAGGAAGAGAAAAATGGAGCTGTATAGAAGTGAAGCTTTGTATAAAATTGAAATTGTACTATCCTTAATCTGAAGTAGATTGTTATAAATTTAGATGTTAATTGTAACCCCCAGAGAAATGACTAAGAAAGTAATTCAAAAGCACAGCAAAATAAATGGCAAAGGCGTTATGTGATGGTCACTTTTATCTATCACATTTACTGGGCCGCAGTGTCCCTAGATATTTGGTCAAAAATTATTCTGTAAGTTTATATGTTTTTAGGGACGAGATTAACTTTAAAATTTTGTAGACTGTGTAAAGCAGACTTCCCTGCCTAATGTGGATAAACCTCATTCATCCAATTGAAAGCCAGAAAAGAACAAAAAGGCTAATTCTCCCCCAAGTAAGAGAATATTCAAGTAAGAAAAATACTACCTCCATACACTAGAAAGAACAATCTGAAAAGAAAATTAAGAAAAAATTTCATTTATAACAACAACATCAAAAGAACAAGATTCTTAGGAAAACATTAACAAAAGAAGTGCAAGACTTACACACTGAAAATTACAAAATATGGTAAAAAGAAATTAAACAACACCTATATAAATGGAAAGACAACCAATGTTCATGAATTGGAGGATTAACATTGATAAAATTGTAATGCCCCCAAGTTGATCTATAAATTCAACTAAATCCCTGACAGGAGTAAGGGAGAGGACATAACTAGGGAGAATGGTAATAGGTACAAGGGTTCATTTTTGTGGTGATGAAAAGTGTTTTTGAATTACAGAGTGGAGATTGTTGTACAGATTTTTGATTATATTAAAAACCACTGAAGGCCGGGCGCGGTGGCTCACGCCTGTAATCCTAGCACTCTGGGATGCCGAGGCGGGGGGATTGCTCAAGGTCAGGAGTTCGAAACCAGCCTGAACAAGAGCGAGACCCCGTCTCTACTATAAATAGAGAGAAATTAATTGGCCAACCAAAAATATATAGGAAAAATTAGCCGGGCATGGTGGCGCATGCCTGTAGTCCCAGCTACTTGGGAGGCTGAGGCAGTAGGAGTTTGAGGTTGCTGTGAGCTAGGCTGACGCCATGGCACTCACTCTAGCCCGGGCAGCAGAGTAATACGCTGTATCAAAAAAAAAAAAAAAAAAAAAAAAGACAGGAATTAGCAGGGTGGATATAAAACATGGTCAAATGCTATGCTGTCTACAAGAACTCACTTCAGTTATAATGGTATAAGCATACTGAAAGTAAAATAGTAGACAAATATATTATACAAATATTAAAACATAAGAGAGCAAGTGTAGATACATTAATGTCATGTAAATTAGACCTCAGAGCAAATAAAGTTATTAGAGTCAGAAAAGCACCCTATATAATGATAAAAGGATCAATCTACCAGGAAGACATAGTAATCCTACATTTTTCACCTAACAACAGAGCTACAAAATATGTGAAACACATTTGATAGAACTAAAAGGAGAAATAGACACAGAAATAAAAATAGCTGGAGACTTCAGCACCACTCTTTCACAAATTGATAGATAACTATACAGAAAATCAGCAAAGATGGAAGAATTCATAACACTATCAATATGCATTTATAGAACACTCTACCTAAAAACAGAAGAACATGCGTTATTCTCAAGTGTTTATAAAATACATACCAAAATGGACCACATCCTAGACCATAAAAAAATCAACAAAATTTTAAAAATTGAAATCATACACAGCATGTTTTCCAACCACAATGGAATCAAACTGGAAATCAATAACCGGAAGATAAAATGAAAATCTTCAAACATTTGAAAACTAAGTAACACACTTCCCTTTTAAATAGTCAATGATGTCTGTCATCTTTCCCTCCTTCTTTCTTTCTTTTTTCCTCCAAAAGATAAATAATCAGAACATAAACAAAATGTTAATAAAAGAGAAAATGAATGATTACAGGCAAAATTTTTAAGAATTTCTATTTATGTGTTGTACATTAGCGAAAAAAATGTTAAAATAAAATTCTTACCTCTGGTAAGAATGTGTTGAAATACACAATTTAAAATAACAGATAACATTGCCTCTGCTATGGACATTATTAATAAACATTTTGAAAAGCAAAAAACAAAAGAAAAAAAGTCCATGAATCAAAGAGGAAGTCTAATGTGAAATAAAAGAATACTTTGAACTGAACTGAATGAGAATGAAAATATAACGTACCATAATTTGTGGGAAACAGATAAACAGAGGCGAGAGGGAAATTTACAAAACCAATCACATATATTAAAAAAGAGAAAAATTCTTAAATAATATAAGCTCCCACCTCCAAAACTTAGAAAATGAAGAGCAAAATATAACCAAAGCAGCACAGTAAAAGAAATAATCAAGATAACAACATGAATCAATGAAATTAGAAACAAAAAGATAATATTGAAAATCATTACAATTAATAGATGGTTCTTTGAAAACATCAATAAAATTGACAAACCTCTAGCAAGACTGACACAAATTACCAATATTAGAAGTGAAATAGGGGATATCTCACATACTCTGCAGACTTCAAGAAACTAGTAAGAAAATACTACGAATATCTCTATCCACATAAATTTGACAACTTAGATAAAAATGGAGCAATTCCATGAAAATATGAACTGTTTTGTCATCTGATATGAAATAATTTAAATAGAACTATAACTATTAGGAAATTAAATTGATAATTTTAAAGCTCTTCCCCCAAATATATCCAGTCCCAGATGGTTACACTGAAAATTTCTAGCAAACATTTAAGGAAGAATTAACACCAATTCTACCCAATCTGCCTAAGGGAACACTGTCTAATTTATTTTACGAAGCTAGTATTACCTGATATCCAAACTAGACAAAGACAGCGCACAAAAAAAGAAAAAGGAAAAGAATATTGACCTAAGTCTCATGCTTTACACAAAAAAAATAACTAGTAAATCACGGGGTGTGATGTCAGAAAAAATAGTGGTGTAAGAGCCACCAAAAGTTTACCCCTTTTTGAAAGCAATGAAAAGCCTGTAAGAAAAAAAAGGTCAGAATTAATGTTTTCAGAACTCTGGGAATTGACTAAGGGTTTGCAGCAGCCCAGGGAATGTTTAGGTAAGAAAACTGGCTGAATCTCAGTAAGAACAGTGAGTTTTGTAGTATTTTAACTTGTACTAGTCCCATCAACCACTCTTCAGCTCCTTGTTAGCCTAGAAAAATAACAGCATGCTACTCCAGCACCAGAGGAAATAGAAAGACCATATTCTCCCCAAATTCATGATTTGATCTGTGTGCAGATTTTCTGTGAGACCTGACCAGAAAGCCTTGTCACAGTTGCCCAGTGTTAACATCTCTTCCTGCTGGCATTGTGAGGTGTCTTCACATTACAGCTGCCTGCAGCGATGGATAACAGTTGAGACAAACAATAAACTAACAAAAAACTTGATAGGAAAATCTGAGAATTGAGATAGCCTATAGCATCTTTGAAATTCTCCAGCATATTTCTGAGAAGTGAGGAGTTGGCACACATGCCCAGGGCTGTGCACAGCTGTGCACGTGCTTAGAGAAGACCTGAGAAGGTCCTAATCTCTCACGTATGACTGACCTCAAGTCTCTGCTCAAGCAGAAAGTGAAGGCTAAGGCAGAATTGAATACCACCTGGCTGAGTGCTAACGGTGTTCCCCAACGTCTACACAGAGCCACTCAGCAAAGACTGCGACACTTACTAGCTCCAGGCATTTAAAGAAATTTCTCTCCAATCATTAGCTGATCATAAAGCTAACTGAATATAGGCTTCAGTAGCCACACATAACAAAGCTACAGAGTTTACAGAATAAGTTCAGAAAATTCTAAACAAACAAACAGTAGCAACTATAACAGGAAGCAACAATAAATCTT
The DNA here is from genome assembly GCA_963574885.1 of Lepilemur ruficaudatus. Lineage (NCBI taxonomy): Eukaryota > Metazoa > Chordata > Mammalia > Primates > Lepilemuridae > Lepilemur > Lepilemur ruficaudatus. Next base: position 117,489 of record CAUYRT010061621.1, on the reverse strand, counting down.
GGAGAAGAGGGAGAATCTGATTTCCAGAGTTATACGTTATATTATTGGAAATGTATTCTTTCCAACAAAAAATTATAAGACCTGTAAAGAAACAAGAAAATATGACCTAAATACAGAAAGAAAAAAAAAAAAAACTATAGAAACCATTGCTGAGAAAGCTCAGAAGGAAGCCAAGTCTAAAAAACTAAAGGACAGTATGTGAACAATATCTCACCAAATAGAGACTGGAGATAAAATTATAATAAGTAACAACTAGAAATTTTAGAATTGAAAAGCACAAAAGCTGAAATGAAAAATTCACTGGAAGGGCTCAACAGAGATTTGAGCAGGCAAAAGAAAGAATCAGTAAACTTGAAAGTAGGTCAACTGAGATTATTCGGTCTGAGGAACAGAAAGAAAAATGAAGAAAAATGAGCAGTGCATCACATACCTGTGCAACACCAAAGCGCACAAAACATATTCATAATGGGGGTCCCAGTAGGAGAAGAGAGAAAGAAATTGCTAAAAAGAATAATTGAAGAAATAATGCCTAAAAATCTCCCAACTTTGATGAAGAACATTAATTTTCACATCAAGTAAGCTCAATGAACTCCAAGTAGAATACACTCAAAGTAGAACATGAGAAACTATTGAGGCCAGAAAGCATTGGGATGACATTTTGAAAGAAAAAACTGTCAACCAGGTTTTCTACATCTGGCCAGACTGTCTTCATGGAGGAAGGAGACATTAAGACATTCCCAAATAAACGAAAACTGACAGTTTGTCACTAGGAGACCTACCTTACGAGAAATACCGAGGGCGCCCCTGCAAGCTTCAGTGAAGGGACCCCAGGTGGTAACTTGAATCCATAGTAAACAGAATCCCAGTAAAGCAACTACATAGATGAATATGAAAGAAAGTATACAAACGGATTTTTGTTTATAACTCCTTTATTTGTTCAATCTGACTGGAAAGACAACTTCATGGTGCAATGATTATAAATTTAAGGATGGGCACACAATGTATAAAGATGTAATTTATGAAAATAACAGAAAAGAAGGTGGATAGGAATGAAGCCATTAAGGAGCAAAGCTTTATATATTATTTAAATTAAGTTGATACTAAAACAAATCAGATTTTTATAATTAAGAAATTAATGGTATTCCCCAAGGCAACCACTAAGAAAATAACTCAAAAATATATAGTAAAAGAAACCAGAGACACGCTACACTAGAAAATACTTAACACAAAAGGAGGCAGTAGTGGAGGAACTGAACAAAAAGGAAAGACATATAGAAAACAAACAGCAAAATGACAGCTGAAAATCCTATCCTGTCAGTAATTAAATTTTAATTGATTAAAGTCTCCAATTGAAAGACAGACAATAAATGGTGCCGGGATAATTAGAAAGCCACATGTAGACCCCTATTTTTCACCATATGAAAAAAATCAACTCAAAATGGCTTAAAGACTTAACTATAAGACCAAAAACAATAAAGCTATTAGAATAAAATGTTGGAAAAATGCTTCATGACATTTGTCCTGGAAAAAATTTTTTGGATAAGACCTCAAAAGCACAGGCTAAAAAAATAGAATAAATAAATAGAGGCGGGTGGATCGTTTGAGCTCAGGAGTTCGAGACCAGCCTGAGCAAGAGCAAGACCCTGTCTCTACTAAAAGAATAGAAAGAAAGTAGCTGGACAACTAAAAACATTTATAAAAAAATTACCAAGGCATGGTGGCACATGCCTGTAGTCCCAGCTACTCGGAAGGCTGAGGCAGAAGGATTGTTTGAGCCCAGGAGTTTGAGGTCGCTGTGAGCTATGCTGATGCCACAGCACTCTAGCCCGGGCAACAGAGTGAGACTCTGTCTCAAAAATAAATAAATAAGTAAATAAATAGGATTATGTCAAACTAAAAAGCTTCTGCACAAAAAAGGAAACCATCAACAGAGTGAAGAGACAACTTACAGGATGGGAGAAAAAAAATTCAAACTGTGCATCTGACATATATTCTGATAACATCCTCAATATATAAGGAACTCAACTCAATAGCAGAAAAACCCAAATAATCCAGTTTAAAAATTGGCAAGTAACCTGGATAGATATTTCTCAAAAGAAGACACACAGATGGGCAACAAGTATGTGAAAAAATATTCAACAACACTAATAATCAGGGGAATGAAAATCAAAACCACAATATCACCTTACCCCAATTAGAATGGCTATTATCAAGAAAATAAAAAATAACAAATGCTGATATGGATGTGGAGAAAGGGAAACATTTATACACTGTTGGTGAGAATGTAAATTAGTAAAGCCATTATGGAAAACAGAATAGAGGTTCCATGAAAGCTTAAAAATAGAAATATCATATGATATATCAATCCCATTATTGGGTATTTATCTAAAGGAAATGAAATCAGTATGTCAAAGAGAAATTTGTTTTTCCGTGTTTATTACAGTTGTATTCACAATAGCCAAGAGATGGAGTCAACCTAAGCATCCATCAACAGATGAATGGATAAGGAAAGTGTAGTGTGCACACACACACACACACACACACACATGCACACACACGCACACACACAATGGAATACTGTTAAGCCATAAAAAAGGAGGACATCCTGCCCTATGTGACAACACGGATGACCCTGGAGTACATTATGTTACATGACATAAAACTACACAACAACTAGAAAATAACAAGTGTGACGAGGATGTGGAAAAATTGAAACCCTGATGCATTCATGGGAGTGTGAAATGGTGCTGTCCCTGTGCACAACGGTTTGGTGGTTCCTGAAGAAAACACACAGAGTTACCATATGATCCCGCAATTCTACCCCTAGACATATACTCGAGGGGACTGAAAACATTTATTCACACAAAAACTTGTAAATGATGTTCATGGCAACATTATTTATAGAAAACAAAAAGCAGAAACAATCTGAATGTCCACTAACTGATAAGTGGGTAAACAAATGTGTACCCATACAATGGAGTATTATGGAGCCATTAAAAGGATGAAGTATAGATACATGCTGCCATGTGGATAAACATTGAAAACGTTGTGCTAAGTGAAAGAAGTCAGACACAAAAGGTCACATATCATACAGCTCTATTTATCTGAAATGTCCAGAATAGTCAAATCGTTGGAGACAGAAAGGAGGTCAGTGGGTGCCAGGGGTTGGGGGAGGAGAAGGGGAGTGATTACTAATAAGTATGGAATTTCATTTTGGGGTGATAAAAAAATGTTCTGGACCTAGATAGTAGTGATGATTGCACATAAGACTGTGGGCAAAAACCACTGAATTGTACACTGTAATCGAATGTATGGTTTGTGAATTATATCTCAATAAAAATAATTGTATAAAAACAATGAATCACATACAAATGTAAAATGTAAAACTATAGTTTTTTTTTTTTTAAAAAAAGGCCATAATCTTTGGAATCTATGCCTCAAGAGTCTTAGACTTGACACCCAAAGCGTGAACCATAAAAGGAAAAATTGCTAAGTAGGACTTCATCAAAATTAAAAATTTTGCTCTGAAAAAGATCCTGTTAAGAGGATGAAAAGATAAGCTGCAGACTAGGAGAAAATATTTGGAAACCACACATCTGAAAACTGACTAGTATGTAGACTATGTGAAGAATTCCCAAAACTCAATGGTTAAAAAAAAATCTAATTATTATAAAATATGGGCAAAAAACTGGAAGAGACATTTCACCAAAGAAGATACACAAAAAGCAAATAAGCACATAAAAGATTTCCAACATCATTAGCCACTAAGGAAACCATAATTAGATATCCCTATATACCCATGAGAATGCCACGGTTAAAAAGGGTGACAACACCAGATGCTGGCGAGGATGCAGAGAGAAACTAGACCGTTCACATGTTGCTGGTGGGGCTGGCACAGCCAGTATGAAAGACAGTTTGGGGGTTTCCTTAACAACGAAACATGCAATTACCGTATCATCTAGCAATTGCGCTGGTGCACATTTATCCACGATTAATAGTTAATGTTTACGCAAGAACACGTTCACAGTTGTTTGCAGCAGCTATATTTATAAAATCGCCAAACCAAAAAACAACCCAAATATCCTTCAATGGGTTAATGGTGAAATAAAATGTGGCACACCCATGCCATGGAACACTGCTTAGCAATAGAAATAAACTATTGATGTATGCAACAACCTGGATGAATTTCTGGAGTATTATGTTGAGTGAAAGATGTCGGTCTCAAGAGTACATGGGACATTGCTGTCTTATTTCTTATAATTGAATATGAGTCTACAATTGTTTCAAAATAAAAAGTTTTAACTTTAAAAAAAGGTTTGGAAAATGACACAACAAGACTCCTATCTACTCATTACCCAAATCTTATGATTATTAATAGTTTTTGTTTCAGACCTGTTTTCTAGAGTAAATAAAACAATATAGATATACTTGAAATAGCACCCTCTCCTGATACAGCCCATTTCTCTTCAGAACTGAGAATAGCACTGCATTGCTCCATGCAGATTCTTCTACTTCTGTTTCATAAGTACCACCATAGCAACAAGTCATAGTTCTATGGCTTTTCAAAGACGACGTGGATGTTTTCACACTGTACTATGCGATACATATCATTCTTACCACTTAATTTTTTTTCTCAACACTGAGTTTTTGATATTTAACTATGTTAATGCATGAAGATCTAGGATTTTTATTTTTCCTTTGATTGTTCTATAATAATAATAGTAATGTGTAATACTATGTGCCAGACACTGTTCTAAATGCTTTATATATTAACCTTCTGATCCTCATTAAGATATATACACACTATGCTATTATTATTCCTATTTTACAGATGAGAAAAGCAAGGCACAGAGCAGTTAAGTAATTGTCCGTTTGTACTGTTAGTAAATGGTAGAGCCTGGATTTGAACCTGACTCGTCTGCCCCAGCTGCTGTGTCTCCACAAATAAATATTACCACTGTGTATCTAGTTCACTATTAATGGGCATTTTAGGTTGTTTTTCATTTTTTGCTCTCACCAACTGCAAATATCCCCATTCCTGTCTCCTTGGGCCATGCACATATATGAATCTCTTTGAGATATGCACCAACAAATGGAACTGTGATTTTGTGCATACTTAACTCGACTTTAGTGGCTACTTCTAGTTTCTTCTACATGTAACGTGAAACAATTCCCATGAGCAGAGCATGAGAGTTTCTGTTTCTCCATACACTCACCAGCACTGTAGGCAGTCACACTTTACAATTTTTACCATGCTGATGGGTGTGAAGCGTTAATTCCGTGTTTTTATAATGGGCATTTCCTTATTACTAAAAAAAACTGAGCTTCTTTAGATGTGCTTATTGGCCTTTGGATTTCCTCTTCTGTGAATTGCCAGCACATGTCCTTTGTGATTTGTTTTATTGAGTTGTTTATATTTATCTTATGATTTTATATATCATTTATCGGTGATATTTATTGAAAATATATTCTCCCAGTCTTTGGCTTGTCTTTTAACTTTGTCTATGATGTTTTATGTACTATTGAAGATTTTAATTTCAAAGTTGGCAAACCAATCTGTATCTATACGTGTATGTTTGTGTGTGCATATGCACACCAACACACACAATATATATACCATTAATATACTTTTTATGCTAAGGTTTTAAATTTTCAAATCTGGAATTTTTAAATAGCTTTTTTCTTATGAATTCTTTATGGATTGCCAAACATCCTAGCATCATTTATTTTTGAGTCATCATCAACCCCATTAATTGGAATGCTACCCTAGTTATAAGCCAGGTTTTCTTATTAGTGTCTGTCATTTTTCCATTCTTTCCTGGAGATGTGACACTGGGCTGTGATAAACTCCAAACTACTCCCTTTTCTCTTCTCTACTTTTTGAGAAGAGTATCTTAAAAACAAAATGGTATCAGATGTCTCAGGCTATATCGTGACATGCTTTTTACTTGATGATGTGTCTGTGACATCTTTCCACGTGGTTGAGGATGTCATTTTTAGTGTCCCCAGAGTATTCCTTTATTTTGGAAATACCATATTTTATTTAAAAATCTCCTATTGATGAGGCTTTAGGTTGTTTATAAAATTACAATAAATATATGCAATACAAGTACACATATCTTTGTTCACGTTTAAGATAAACTCTCCATAATGTAGAATAAACGACAAAAAGTGGAACTTTGAGACTCAAAGAGTAAATAAAATTTCAATTTTGTTACTTAATACCAAACTGTTCTCTGGAGAGATTGGACCAGTTTAGACGCATCCCTTCACGGCACACTAAAGATTCCAGCAGCAGGAAATGACAAGATCACAGCTGTATTTCAGAAGGCTCATTCTGGTAGTAGTGCAGAGAAATACATGTCACAAAAGCAGCAAAGAAATAAACAATGTTCTGGAAGATCTGAGCGTCAGATACCAAACATACAAATGGGTTGTGGTACCATGAGTGCCAACCTGCACGCGGAGCGGCTGCGTCTCTGGAGCTCTCTCCGTGCCGTCTGAAAAGTTTCAGCCGAACGCTCGGATGTAACCCCTGCTGAAGGAACATGCAGTAGTGACTAGAAGTTCTGAAGGCACTTGGGCTAACTTCGTCACAGAGCAGTATATGATACCTTCACAGATCACCCACAAATATGAAATGATTGTGCTGTCTGATGAAATAAATTTTCTTTTCAAAAGTTTATTTTAAAAAATAAACTTGATAGCAGACAAGAACTCTGTGTGCATTTCAAAGAAGTGTTTTGTTCCAGCATGGTCCAGAGCTTTGGTAAACTTGAGCATAGATGCTTGAGGAAGCCCGGGCCGCGGCTGGAAGGTTTCATGAAACGCCCTTCCCTTCTCTGCCACCTCGCCTCGTCCCAGATGGTGTCCAAGCTGGGAAAAGAACCCATCTGCCAACAACACTACACCAGAAAAGAGTGGACAATTCACAAACACGCTGTCTTCCAACCTCTATTTCCAGAACTCAAAACCCAGATCCTTCCTTTGGATAATATTAAAAAGAGGGAAAGCATTTTGCATGAAAACATGTTTTAACTGTATTTGTAACACTCAATAAATAAATTACAGGTTTTATATCATTCAGAGAGAGCTGCCAGTGATTTATTCAGTTATTAACTTCGCACGCTTGGGAGGATGAATTAAATGCCGGCCCGTATTGAAGGTTTGGGGATTATTCAGCCAGAATGTGCCACTGCGAAGTCTGGGCAGCTCTGAAGGTGTTTCAGACCGAGCAAGGACAGCGTGGTGGCAGCCACGGAGAGCAGAGGATTTTGTCCTGTCCATTTATAGCTGCTTATAAATTCCATAAAAAGGAAATGAATTATGCATTATTGGGTTTACATAAGGTCACCCAGTGAACTTTGACCCCTCTCTTTTCTCATTTGGCTCAATTATTAGATGAAATGACAGATTTGATCTCTTTTCAAATTGTATTAGAAAGGGTCTCTTTATTTCACCCTCTAGCAGCAATCAGCTGACAGGACTAGGCAAGTGCATTAATTATGATTGATTTAGAGTGTCTATAGGGTGATTATTTCTAGAATTCTACTCCTGAGCCAAAACCTTTTGACCTATTTCAGGCCACACAGCAAATTAATCCATAAGAAGATTTAAGGGGAGACTTCGGGACAGCAGTTTCCCTCCTGTCTCTGCGATGAAAACATTTAAGACACCCCTAGCAATCCAGAGGAATTGAATTACTGGAACTCTCCACGGCGAAGACATTTAACAACCTGACAACTCAGTTTAGAAACATCTTGTGCATGATAACCAAAAATGGCTCTGAATTAGCCTCCCAGAGAGGAAAGACTCCTCACTCTCTCTGCTCTGAGCTAATAGGATTGCATAGGAAAAAAATCTTTATTATGAGTTTGTGAATTTGTCACAATTGGAGTTTCAGAATAACACGTCTGTTGTTGGGACAGTCAATCTCCCTCTCTTCTTTCCAGAGGATTAAAAATGACAGTACTAATTAAAGAAGTAAAGAAAAGAGACCACTGTCAGTTGCGATGCATAGGCTTGAATTATAATAAGGTTCGGATGAGGAGGAGAAAGAAAAGTCAGGGAAGTACCCTCATTAGGAGTTTCTTTCTAAGTATCAAAAAGCATCCTGCAGATGAATTCTCTCTAAAAAGAGGGTGTTTAACAAAAGTTGCCACCTCTGAGTTATTAGAGCCCACGGGGATTAAAGGGCAGAGTCATCCAGCATTGATGCCAGAAGATCAATTAACTCAGCCCAGCTCCCTGCCATCCAATGCCCTCCCGTGGCAAAGAAGGAGTTTGAGTCGGGCCTGAGGAAGTCGTGTCTGCGGCACTCACAAGCTGGGTGACCTAGGGCAAGCGGCTTGACCTCCCTGATCTCTGTTCTTTTTTCTATGAGGTGCAAATAATACCTACCTGGTTGCAAAGTTGTAGCGAGGATTAGAGACCATGTGTGATTGTGATTAGAGGAACAAAAATATTTGGTTGCTCATATTTGTAATCCTCCATTGCCATTTACAGAGGTGGGTCGTGTGAAGAACTGAAGAATCTTTTGTTTGCTGAGCACAAGCAGAATTTCTACCCTCACCCTTGAAAATAGTATTAAGTGGCAGAAGGAGATAGAAACTGGGAGAGATCTGCGTAGCTCAGCACAAGAGAGGACAGAAAAGCCCAGGGGAGGGGCCTTGGGATCGGGCATTGGAGAGGCTGGTATAAAGAGGGCTCAGGAGAGAGCCCTGGCTGGCAATGGGCAAAGGAGTGATACTAGGAGGGAAATCTGAGGGGAATTCTTAAGAGAGAGACTGAGTCCACTGTGACATCAATCTCTTCCTCTGTCTCCATTCCGAGATCTTCGGTAAAATCTACAATGCTCATTAATGCTCTGGTAGGAGTAGGCTCCTACAGATGAAAAAGAATTTCCTCCAGTGTGGCAAGGGACAAAGCAGAGGCCACAGCCAGTGACAGCTGGCACATGGGCTCTGTGTGTCAGGATCTGACATCTTTCATATATGATGCTACCATGATTATTATACTTCTGTAGCTTTTATACTTCTCAAAAAAATTCCAAGGAATTTTCTCATTTGAGACTGTAAGATAACAAACACTTTGCTACCAGATACCGGTGGGGCAGGGATGGTTTTACGTTGTTTCCCTTGACCTCAGAGTCTCCACTTGGAAATAGGGGACCTACAACCAACGACATCATTACACTTCCCTCCAGCTCTAAATTCCCTGGTCCTGTGTTCCTGTGAGTAGTTTTCGTATTTACAGAGTAAGCACTAAGCTTTTTAGTTATAAACACAAGTGGCTTCGGGGACCAAGCATGTTAACATAAACAAATGAAGCAGACCAGGTGTAAGACGAAAGGGAACAGTGGAGATTGTGGCAAACTGGAAAATATATAAGTTGCTTAAAAGTGTTCAAATCTGATTTTTTACATTGTGCAGGTCAAATTCTACTTTCTGGGGTCCAAGTTCTGACCTTTGGCCAAAGAGGCCTGGGATGGGCTGTTTGGAACTTGCTTGGTTCTTTTAACCCTGTAATTCAGCCCATTTTTGCTTCATAACTCACCAACTTATGCAAAGTTAGCAGATGCGTTTGCTTCTCAAGAAATCAGTTACATTAAACTGAGCGATTGTGGGGCAGCCAAGCTGTCATTATCGTGAGGCCTGGTCATCAGTTATCAAGCTAATAAGTACAAGCAGCATGTCGGTGGCAGTTCTCAGGCTCACTCATGTACTTCTCGGATGATCACATGAGCAGGAATGCATGTGGCTGAATGAAAGCTAAAAAATAACTCAAACAAGCCCATGGATGGGGACTTTTCCAGGTCGCCAGCGTGACATGCAAGAGCTTAGAGACTGGGGTAGGGAGAGGACACACAGTTCCCGGTTTGCAGCTGGCAGCTCCTGCTCCAGCGGGCTGGTCCCAGCTGATACACTCCAGTGGTTCTCTAAACCGAAAGTGACCACCTCGCGAGATGGGGGACAGCCTTGAGTCAGGGCTCGCTCGCCGTTATCATTTGGATGGGGACCAAGTGGAGGATAGCCAAGCAAATACAGGGCGGCAGGAGCTAGTATTAATAGGCTATTGGGGGAAAATGGGTTAAAAAGCCCCCTGTATCCTAAGAAAGAGCAAGAGCCATCATCAGGAAGCTAAAGGAACTCTTCCTTGAGCAGGTACCGTAAGCAGAGCCACTGGAAAGGTGTGTTGGAAGGCAGAGGCGAGGAGAACCTGAGGTCCACACCACAGGGGTGAGGAGGATGGGCAGAAACACCGTTTGGCGGGACCATGGCTCGAGGTGAGCCCAAAGTCAGGGAGGGGACGTCCCAGGATTACCCAGGCGCAGTCTAAAGAGGAATCTGCAGGAAGTCTGGGAACTCAGCTCTCGAGGAAGTGGGCAAGAGAGGAAAAGGAAGGCAGCAGGGATCCCGTGAGCTGAGATAAATAGGGAGCTGGCAGTTCCTGAGCCCTCAAGACGCCAGGTTACAGTTGAAGTGTTTTACATGTGCTAACTCAGACTCCTCTGCTGATATCATCCCCGTTTCATAAATGCGGAGACAGAGGCCCCTGGAGCTGAAGGTGCTTGCCCAAGGTCACGCGGTTGGAAGTGGCAGAGTCAGGACAGAACCCTGCACTTGGACCTCAGAGCCTGTGCTCCTGCCCCTCCCCCAGCTGCCACTCTCAGGGTGTCAGCCCTGGAGCTGCTCAGTGCGGGAGCTGGCACAAAGGCTCGGGAGGACAGAACCAAAGGCGAGGTGTGGAGAATCAGCACAAAAGCTGGACCAAGTCCGACAGCTCAGGAGCAGGTGCGCTCCGTAGGGGAGTGTCCCAGGGAGACAGAAGTGAGCTGGCACCGCAGAAAAAAGGAGGCCATTCTCCAAAGGGGACATCAGTTTCCACTGACCCGGAAGGAGCCCTGCCATGAAAGCAAGTCTGTGTCCTCAATGCTGTGGTAAATACACCTTTAGCAGGATGGAACCTTCAGGAAGGGCTCAAAAGGCCAACAGCTCTGGGAGAGGTGCCACAGGGACACAACTTGCCTAAATGAGGTAAATTAAGACTGGAGCAAGCTGCAGTGCCAGCAGGGGTGTAGGGAAGGAAGGAACTCAGATAGGGAGCACTGCGGTGGGTCCAGCCAGGGGCCTTGGAGAAGAAAATCTTGTGGTTTGTGATTTTGCTCAAAGCTTGTGCTGCATCTTGGAAACAGATGAGGACACGGACAGCAGGAGACTCTCCATGCTGACAGCACCCAGAAGGGAGAGATATCTGCCCAGTGAGGAAGACGAAGGCAGGAAAGATGGCAGCAGCTGGGCTAGGGGGGCGGCAGCTCAGCCCACGAGTGGATGGACTCTCTTCAGCGACTTTATTTACCCCAGGTTTTAATAAGCTGCTCTCTTACATATAGTCCTATCTGAGGTCCTCAGGAATGGCAATGAAGCCCCGGAAGGTGCCTTTCTGTGAAGCCATGAGAGTGACAGAGAGCAATACATAGGTCTTGAGTCACGGGGCGAAGATGCTAGGGACCCAAGGGATGCAGCAGAAGTCACGCATCACAGATAACATGGCTGCTGGCGATTGTATAAACGTGGGGAAAGGGCTGGTGGTGTTGGAAGGTGGGTCAGGGAAGGGGCAGGGAAGGGAGGTCCTTAGTGCCCTGCAATTACTGGTGGCAACAGTGTCTTCCCCTTGCCTTGGCTGAGTGTGATAGGTGCAAAGTCAGCAAGTGACTATTTCAGTGGGTCCACCTGAGTCCCTCCAAGCTATGTTCCACCGAGTGGACACTGCCACGCCATGGATGTGCACACAGTGTGCGAGAAACCCGGACCTCAGATCTGCAGCCCCTGTGCACTCAGGCCTGCCATCGGTCACTTCCGAAAGTATCTAACACAGCACCCTTGGGAAAGCCAGCCTGGCCCCTGCCTTCTCGAGGGCATACAGGAGAAGCAGAGAGAAGGGAACACCCCAGACTCACTCTTCCTGTTCTCCAGCTGTGGAGAGATCTTGGCCTACAGGGGACAGCAGATGATGTCAATGGCCTCCTGGTGTCAGACCCTGGGGAGCTCTGGAGGCTGCGACCCTGAGTTCCAGGAGACTGGAGCTGCAGAGGAAGAATGCAAGTCTCTCAGAAAACGTGCCGTGGGTCAAGTAAGACATTCCTGCCGGCCTTGGCTGTCCTTCAGGCCAACTTTAGGTCCATGTTCTGAGTAATAGTATCATCGGGCTGCAGTCACACCACAGTAACAAACAACCCTCAAAGCTCACCGGTCTGATGTGGAAAAATCTATTTATTCTTAAAGCTACATGTCCAACATGGGGTTGGAGGTGGACTCTGCCGGTGGGGAGAGTGGGGGGGCTCTGTGCATGATGGAATCACAGGGACCCCGGATGAAGGAGACCCGCACCAACAGGGTTTCTCCTGCAGGGGATTACAGAGTGTGGCCAGCTGTGTGTCAGCTCTCAAAGCTGCCGCCTGACGCGCATCATTTCCACATACATGCCTTTGGCCTAAGCAAAACATGTGGCCACACTCACAGGATAAGAGGCTTGAAAAGGAAATTGAATATGGAAAACTGGAATGAATATGAATGAATGAAGTCCTTCTTAGTAAAGGTCCTCACCCTTTTAAATTGGATGCCTTCTTTTCCAAAATAGAATGCTGCTTTGTAGCATCTTAAGTGGTGACATCTAAGGTGTGGCAGTATAGACGGTACTTGGTAGAGGGCCAAGGTAACTGCAAACTGGCTTCCTCCTTTTTTCTTGCACTTCAATCCCACGTCTTTACCAGCTAAACTGAGACGGTAAAGAAGAGGAATGTGGGCTTCACTTAGGGCATGGGGCAAGCTAGAGACACCCTCCATCTGCCCGGCTGTCTCCGCGGAGGGGCCTGGCTCCGTCCACGTTCCCCAGAGCCCCAGATGCCAACAGAGAGAGCCCTGGCCTCAGGCCCTGGTGGGGAGCGTTGCTTTCCTGGGTACTTTTCCGAGTTATTTCTACGCAAGTATGAGCATGCCCAAGCTGCCTGTGAGCCCAAAGAATCGTCCCTTGTGACTCCCCTCCTTAAACAGGCTCCAATTAGACACCACTTAATGGCACCTCCAATTTGACTGTCTGTCCAAGATTCCACAATGCATGGGAATTCTCCCAGAGATTATTCCTGTTTTTCCCATCCTCAAAACAAGGAGGGGGGAATAATGCATGATTGAAAACTAGCCACCAAATGTTAGAAAAAATAAATTTGCAGTTGTGTTGCTTTGAAAACTTATTGCACAGCTGGGGGCATTTAAAGAACTTAATTAACAAGCTTTGGCCGCAATGTGCCCCCTTTTGGGGAAGGGAAAAAAATCACAGTTAAGATTTGTCCAATTAAATTATAGAAGAGTTGGTGGATTCAAAGGGGGAGAGAGAGGGGTTGGGAGAATGCACTTCCAATTTAAAAAGAAGATTTTTAGTCTGATGGGAGACCTGGAGTCTGATTAATTCGGTGCTAAGCTTTTCTGCACAGTTTCCACAAACTCATAGGCACTTAAGAATTTTTAACCCAATGTAATTATAGGTTTTGATAATCAGGCTTTCGTTAAATAAAGTCCCTTCTTTCCTACAAAAACTGAGGATGAAATATTTTGTTGTAAGTGAGCCTCTCAAACCCCACTGTTTCTCCCTTCCATAGAGGACTGTGGTCAGGGGCCTGTTATGACTTCAGTGAGCCCAAGGCCCTTCTAACTTCTTGGGCCCCTTCCTCCATAAAAATATATTTTAAATTCTATTTTACAACTGCATTGGAATAAAGATAATTATAATGCAGGCTGGATTCTTTTTTTATTATATTTATTGTATTTTCTTTTGATTTAAAAAGAAATTAAAACATTCTCGGGGGTCGCTAAAGGTGCAGTAGCCCCTAGACTACCTGTGCCTACTATGTCTACTGGACAAGCTGGCCCTGCTCAGAACTGCCCATTATGAACCCAAAGAAGGACGTTAGGCCAGCTCAGAAGAGGTTCAAAATAACAGTGACGATGACACAATTCACAGGAATGCAATTCATATTGGCCTACACTAAGCTCTTGTTTTTACAGCGCACTAACCTCCAGTCCCCCAACCCATGCCCCTGCAATGCCAAAAAAAATTGTTATTCTGACATCATTGGTCTGAAAGAATACCCAGTACAGTATGCACTCTTTTGGAATGACGAGTTTTCTGCCTTTTCCTAGGGGGATGTTCAGCCACAGACAAAAATTCGTAAGGGCAGCAGAGAAAATTCATTTGTATAAGCTGGCCCCCCTACTGTGGAATTTTCAATTATATATATCTAATTATGGCTGTCAGTTGATGGATTCAGAAAAGACATTTTGGTCCCCCCCTCCTTTTTTTTGTCTTTTCGTCATCTCTTCTGTTAGAATGATTATAGCACACTTACACAACTAATTGCCTTACTGCTGATTAGTGATACAATTATGCAGACCCGGCTCCTTGTGTGAACAACCATCTGCAGAGGAAAAAAAAGTGACACTATTCAAAAACTATCCATAATTTAACCAATGTTATTCCAATGCACTGAGCCCAGACAATCGTCTAGCTTTCATATTTCATACCCACCCTGGCAAGAGGAGGTTGGGTTTTGTGTGCCCAATTCACCTCTTTAGACACACTGTGAATCAGAAAGAAAGAGGGGAGAAGAAAGTACTTCAAATGTCAGCCCATAGTGGGGAATTGAAGCGTGGTTAACGTCCATTCCTCCTTTGGGTAATTTTTCTTCAAATTTTATACCACTTGGCAATTTTTTGTTTCCTTTCAAACTGCTGAGAAAGTGCAGATGTTCCAACTCCCCATAGTGGGCTTGGGTTTGCTGTTTTCTGTGGGCTTCTCTCCCCAATCCCTTTCTCTCCTTTTCCCCATAATGTTTTTAAAAAGGAAAAAAAGAGAGAGAGAGGGAAACGAACGGGTTTTTATAGAAATCGAAGGACGTGGCTGACATATGACATTTCAATAAAGTGTGTCTTTTGTTTTCTAAGGCAAAGTGTACGGGACACCAAGCTCTGAGACCTCAGGGGCCACCGGGAGTGAACAGGTGGACAGGGCAGGATGCTGTTTGCCCCAAGGACCGAACAAAGAAAACAGCTTGGTTTTCCCAATGTGCAAGGCAAGAACAGCCCTGTCTGTATCGGGGGGAGAAAAGAGCCAGTTACAAAGGAAGGAAGGTTAAAAACCATGAAGCAAAGTGCCAAATTCTCCTCTGGTTTTAAAATAAGATTGGAGGTTGTTGGACCAGAAAAAGAAAAATGCTGAGGTCTTCGAGTAGCAAGGTTCTCCTCGATTTAGATATTAATGTAGAATGACTTCGTAGAGCGGAAAAAGAGACTGGACCTTAAAAAGAGACATTTAAGAAGAAATCCCAGAGAATGAGATGTCCGTGATGCATCTGTCTCACCAGTGAAAGACAGGATGGGAGATGATGGCTGGTCCTGAGGGCCTCATTCGGAGGTGCTCGTCCCGGGTCCCAGACGGGCCCTCCACTGGAAGCACCACCTCGGAAACGGGGACTTTGCAGAACCTGAGCGGTCACCCATCATCCCAGACCTCGGACATCCGTCCGTCCTTGCTCGGGCACTTAAGCATGTGCCTCAGCCTCTCTGCCTTTGTTTTTCTTTCATCCTCCTCGGCTCGGGGTTCTGAAGCCCTTGATATGCAGTGTTGCTGTGGCTTTTTTTTTTTTTTACTCTGAAATATAGAAGATAAATATATCCAGTTTTGTTTTGTTGGGTATTTTATGACAGTAAAACTAATAAGAGCAGTGAATATTTCCTGAGCGCGTACAGTGTGGCAGGTTCTCTTTTCTACGTTATGTTAATTACTTCACAAAACCCTCCAAGGTAGTGTCATGATTATCTCACTGTATGGAGGAGAATGCTTCAGATTGACGGAGTTAGATGACTCAGCCAGGACACACAGCTAGCTGCTGGTATTGTAGAACAACAGTCTGAACTGACGCTACTGCTCTCAGAAGTCAGAGCTCTTCACCACCAAGCTCTGTTGACACCTTCCCAATGCCTTAAAGTGTGAGTTTGTACAGAGAGGGCGCGATAACTCTGCTAATCAGGATATTGGCTGAACAACTAATGAAAGGAAAGAAGAAAGAAAGGAGGAAGGAAGAAGGAAGGGAGGGAGGGAGAGAAAGAGGGAAGAAGGAGCAAGTTACTGCCTTATGACAGATGAACTGGACCTAGCACGGCTGTCCTGGCATTCTGGTCACTGTGTCCCCCCAATGGCTGAGTGACTTGGGACAACCTGCTAGAATTCTCCCGATGACTTCACCACGAAAAGAGAGATCTGGGAAAGGAAGAATTTATTCCTCCCAAAGAACCGCTCCCGGCCCCTCTAGCCAATCTTGGTATTTCATTTTCCCCTGTTTACATAGACCTCTCCTCTGGGCTACCTGGTACAGCAACTGCCTTCAGTTCTTGGATCTCTCCCTGGGCATTGGTCTTGCCAACCTGGTTAGAGTGTGCGATCTTAAAAGACAAAGATATTCTCTCCTCTTCCTCCTTCTTCCTCCTCTTCCTCCTGCTTCCTCCTCTTCCTCCTCCTTTTTCTCCCCTATTTTCCCTGTAAGGATTAACTGAGTGCCAATTTTGAGCTTAGCACAAAGTCTGGTCCGGCTTCTTCTAAAAGTGTCCCACGTAAGTGCCAAAGCTCGATAAATTAGCCCAGTTGGAACTGAATACGTGCTTGGTTGATTGATCAGAGGCAAAGTTCCTACAGTTGATGTTCTCTATGATCATTCTAAAAAAAGTTAAGTAAAAGCCTTTGTTGCAAGAAGAAAGAAAGAAAGAAAGAAACAAACAAACAAAAAACCTTGACTAGTGGGGAAGACGGTGTCTCTGGAGTGTGGCAACTTGCACACAGAGGACCATTCGTAAGTAGGACCCCTTTTCCTTGTGCTTAACTTCTGGGAAAGCAGGAAAGTGTCATTAATGGTGAAGTGTGCATGTGAGATCGCAATGAGAGTGAGTCTCATCTGAGTGAATTCTGAAGCGCCCACCCCACCGCATCTAAGAACCAGAGATCCCGGCCCCATCCAGAGCTTAGGCCTGGCCCGGCAGTCAGAGTTTGGTGACTAAGGAACTATGCAGAGCCCTCAGTGTGAAAATCAAGCGCCAGGAGCCCACAGCTGGAAGAAGGGCTGTCCCACCTCTGCAAGCTTTGGTCTCGTTTGTAAAACTGGTGGATCCTCAGCCTGGAGCCTCCTCACTGGGGAGAATCAGGAAGAGAGTCTGAAGCCCAGATCCTGCTTTGTCTCTTTCCTGTCTGGGACGCAGGCCCAGGACAACCGTATTTGTCTGGGGCATTCCTGACACTCAGATGGCAAATCGTGTTGCTCAGTGTGGGCAAGCGGGTCTCTAGATGAGACCTCGGTATTTTTCTCTATGGGAGATGGGGAAAGATAAAGGCAAACGTTTGGAAGTGAAAGGCGTCTTTGGGGCAATTGAAGACAACATTTTACCCAGTGTGAAACCACCAGCCTTCTTGGTTGGTTGTTTGTTTGTTTTTCTCCCTTGTCATTCCTGATTCAAACTGAAGAGTTTGGGAGCCTATTTCTTGGCCCTTCAGTGTGTCCTGATGTGATGGTCACTGTATCTGGTTAGCAGAGACGGCCCAGGCCCGTAGTCCATCTGTAGAGCCAGGCAGCAGTTGTCCAAGCATCCACTTAACCATCTGCCCTTCCAACGCCAGACTGACCACTATACTCCCAGGTATTAGAGTGGGCACAAAAATCAAAAGAAAGGAGCAAACACTATCCCTATCGTGGAGGAGTTTGTGGTCTAGTGGGGATAAAGACCATCTACAATAAACACAATAATACCAAGCATTAATTGCTCTAACAGATATGTTTATAGTGTTAAAATAATATAAATAAGATTCATTGAACACTTACTATGTTCTCAGCCCCCTGCTAAGATTTTTACATAATCTGTCATTTAAGCCTCACGATGATCCTGTGAGATAGGTACTATCATTTTTCTCTTTTTACACATAAAAGAACTTGCTCCACATCACATATCTGTGGAGAGGCGGAGTCACTCCTTGAAGCCCAGCAGTCTGTCTCCTGACCTCATGCCATTAACCAGCAAGCTGCCTCCCGAGAGATGGAATCGCTAATGAAGAGGAGACTCCAAGGACGTTTACAGGGCTCCCCTAGAGAGGGTCACATTTATGTTGGGCCTTCAAGGATTGTCAGAAGATTGCCAGAGAGAGAAGGAAAAGAACATTGCAGGCAGTTGGATGATGAGCACAAAGGCTTGTGTTCAGGGAGGTGGAAGCAGCTCAGTGTGACTGAAGTCTAGACTGTGTGTGTGGATGGAACAAGAGACAATGATAATAACAATGGCTACATCTCACAGGGGCCTGCTCTGTCACCTGCCGTGGGCACACAGTACCCCCCGTGCAGGTCTCACAACCCTCCTGAGGTTGCATCGTCATCCTCGCTGGAGAAACTCAAGCTCAGAGGAATTAAATGACTTGCTCAAGGCCACACAGTTAAATAAACTAAATAACCCTTCATAGCGAGAATGGGCTGATCCCCAAGTTCAAGCTCTTAGGTTAAAAGCTTGGGCTGTGAAGTTAGACTGCCTAGGATAAAATTCCAGCTCTGCCACTTAATAGCTGCGTGGCCTTAGGCCACTTACTAAACTTTACTGTGCCTCAGTTTCCTCATCTGGGTGGGGATAATAATTAACTTGTTCACCTTATTGGAATGCTATTCCAAGGACTCAACAAAGTCATGCTTGTGAGTCACAAAACATGACGCCTGGTATCAAGCTTCAGAAAGATTTGCTGTTATTGTGATTGTTAATTTGGGGTCCCTTTGTCAGGGACATCAAAGTGCTGTTTAAAGCAAGAAAAATCAGTGGATGTATAATAGATGAGAAAAAGAATTCCACATGGGATGATAGGGAAGTTGATAGTCAGCAGCAGCTGGTGAGCAGCTCCAGCTCAGGAGTGCAAAAGGGACAGCTTCAACCAAAGGCTTTGCCAGCTCGAAGGAGCTGCACGCTTCTCTGAGGATTCTAAAACAGCCCCCAAGCCCTCCCTTAAACATCCCTTAAAGTTAACAGATCTGGGGCATTTCGACCTTGGCCCGGGGATGATGTGATGTGCCTTGTGCCAGGCCTCAGCCTCAGGCCGGGGAACATTGCCTTATGAGGAAGCCCATGGAAGCTGCCTGGACTTTGGCTGACTGGTCAAGCCGGTCAATGAAGCCCAAGGCTTCACATTCTTGTGTGAAGCCGATTCAGTTTCACCCGAGTCCCCCAGGCTCCGCATGTAGGCCCAGTACTCCCAAGCAACTGTGAGCTTTCTCTGCTCAGTGCATTGGGCAGGAAGACAGTGTGAGGCTATTCGTATTTTCTCCATGGGAGAATGTCTATTAAAATGCAACACATTATTATCCTAATCAGCACACCCTGCCGGTCAAATCATGTCCCAAAGTTTTGTACAAGGGCAGCCAGACGTAACTTGATTAGTTCATAAAGAGGGTACTTGTCTCTCGCAACAAGTGGGGTAAAGCATTATGTTTGCTTAGCAACATCTCGTTTGGGGGTTGAGACTGTGGTAATCACCATACTGAGAAGACAGGCCGTCCTGGTTTTCCCCAGAAGCAAGCCAGAGACAAGGGTTCAAGTGCAGATGATTTATCTGAGAGGTGCAGAAAGTCCCTGCAGGGGAATAGGGAAGCGATCTGGGGCAGGGAGGGTGGCCCACAGAGGGTGCCTTACAGAACCGGCTTCCACCTGGGGCAGCCAGAGCTGAATCCCTTGGGGAAACTCTGAGGCTGCAGTCTCCAACCCCAGGCCACCAACCGGTACCAGTCGGTGGCATGTTAGGGACCATGCCCCAGAGCTCTGCCCCCCTCCATGAAAAAATTGTCTTCCATGAAACTTAGGAAGTGTAGGGGGCGCACAGCAGCAGGAGGCCAGCAGCAGGTAGGTGAGCGAGCGTCTATACAGCCGCTCCCATCGCTCGCATGCTCCCCACCCACCCTCCCTACATGGTCCATAGAAAAATTGTCTTCCATGAAACCGCTCCCTGGTGCCAAAAAGGTTGGGGACCCCTGGTGCAAAGCACAGGTCTCAGATCCCACCTCAGCTGCACGGGAGCCTGGCGTCTACACACCAACTCCAGTCATTGTTTGAACCTGCTTCTGCAAGCTGCTCATACCCCAGCACTTTGGGCCTGCTTCCCAGGTGAAATGGCTTCCTGGGGTGTTGGTGAAAGCCCTCAGGCATGGCGAAGCCACGGACAGTCAGGACAGCTGGAGCCAGCAGGAAGAGTGAGATCCCGGCAAGGTGGACACGCCCCGGCGGTGCCTGCCCCGTGAAACACGTGCTTCCTTCCAGTCCCTTCTTCACACATAAATGTTCTGCACCAGTCCACCTTTCCAGAGGGGAGTTACTGAGCAACCTCAAATGCCCACGGAAGTTCTCGTTCCTTGTTTTGTTGTCGTCAGAGACATGGTGCCCAGGCTGGAGTGCAGTGGCTCATCCCAGGTGTGATCGTAGCTCCCTGCAGCCTTGAACTCCCTCGGTCAGGCAATCCTCCCACCTCAGCCTCCTGACCGGCTGGGACCACAGGTGCGCACCACTGTGCCCAGCCCTCATTATTAACCGTAATTACTTATTCACACCAGAGCTCTACTAGAGCCTGTTTCCTCATAGGTGCAATATTAAACTACATTGATGCAACATTAATAAACTTCATTGAAATTATAAAAACAAATAAAAAGGAGCAAGAAATGACAACTGCCCCATGAATTGGGAATTCTACTTCTTGAAAGTTATCCTACACGAATACACATGCATGTGTACAAAGATGCAGGAACAAGGGTATTAAGTGCTGGTTTGTTTATACAAATGAACAAAAAATGGAAACAGCTTAAGTGCCCATCAGTAGGGGAATAGCTTAACTGAAGGTTTGAGATCCTGCAGGTTATTACAAAGAATGACAGAGACCTACACAGACTAACATGGAAAAAATTCAAGATGTAAGTGAAAAACATCTCCCCACAGCATGTGACTGTGATTCCCATGTATGTAAAAGTCACGTATACGTAATATAAAATGCATTATTATTTATAACAACACATATATATGTACAGATCTATACTCAAAGATCATGGAGGAAACATTGAAATATAATGGGGTCGCTTTGGGGCAGGGAATAGAAAATGTTTTGTGGAGGACTTTCTCTTTTTAATCAACATATTGCTTAAGTCATTTGCTATGAAAGTGTATCCATATAGCACTTGTGTAATTAAAAGCATGAGTGACAGCAGACATCTTTCTACTAATCGAGAAGACTATTTTGAAAACCAATCAAAGCAGAAAGAACAGCTAAAAGGTCACAGCTGCCTAGGTCATTTAGTGCGGGGGAAGCGAACATGTACCTCCGTGTCCCCGACTCAACAGAGCACTAAGGGATGGTGTACTCACATGCCTCTTATTGCAAGGAAATATTGAAATGCTGTCAGAATTTCTGTTTGAAAGACAGTAAATTATGTGAAGTCATTTAGAAAACTTCTGCCCACTAAAAACAGGCAGAAGTTCAGGGATAAGGAACTTGATAGTGAATGGATATGGTTTAGCTACGTACACAGTTTGCGTGTACGGATCAGGAATTTGCCCTGCGAGGCTGGGTAAGCGAGGGGTCACAGAGAGAACAGTCCCACTCTCGTTACACTCTGGGCTTTTCTGACAGTTGCAGGCTCAACCCAACAAACAGTATTGTATCCAGTGATCTGCTGGTAAATGTTTAACAACTGGCTCTCAGGGTAGCAATCTGCGGAGTTTCTGATTTTCCATGGTGTAAATACCCCGGCCACGGCTGCTTTCAAGTTACCAGTGTGACCCATGAGCGTGGGGTTGGGAAGAGGTGTTCAGCGGCGGCCCACCCCTCTGTGGCGTTTCCTCCATACAGAGCCACGGACGTGCACGACTTCAAGAGCATATATGATGTAACCAGTAAAAAGTAGTAAAATAATTAGCAAGTGATAAGTTTTTAGGTATTATTACCTTTGTTTTTCACCTAATTAATTTAATCGCAAGTTTATATGATTTGAATTTGAATAATGGTTGTGTTGGAAAATCCGTGTGCAGAATTCCTGCAATTTTGCCCATTGGTTCAGTGGAGCTGGTACAGGCTGGCTCCAACAGCACATGCTGACTGCAGGAGCTCACAGATTTCCATCTGAAACATTTCCACAGAGGATACTTCAAGGAAGGGGCCAAGTAGATGCTAATCAGAATTATAGAAAACACCGTGTTTGGCTCCAGAAATATAAACAGACAGATTGTGTTTTCGCAGCAGCCTGACTCAAGTTTTGGTCAAGAGCAGTGCTCCCTAATTCCCCCGAGCAACTCGTCTAAGCAGGAAAGACAGTGAGGAATATGATTTCCCTTCTAAGTGGGGAAGAGATTTGACCTGTGAGGCCTGATATTGGAAGGAAATGCACACTTTATCAACTGTTAAAATGTCCTGCCTCAAAATGTTTTTGGAGCTGGGATATTATCTCACCAGCAATCAGAAAGTAATTGCTGTTCTTTTAAATGCATCTGAGTACTTTTTTTTTTCCTTGATCAATATTTCTAGAACGAGGAGCCTTTGGAAGATCATCTTCCTAGCAAATACTGTGTTGGTTGCTTTTTCTACTTTACAATCACTGCGTTTATTTGAGCATTCTTAGCATGAAGCTATATTCTTGGCTATATAGAAATGGAGAGGTTTATAAAACAACCAAACCTAACAATTCTATGTTCCCTCATTTGTAAAATGGAGGGGAAGAGGGTGCTGGACCACCGAACCTCGAAGAATGGTTTTAGCCCTAAAAGCAGATGAATTTTTGTTCCATGTTTTTATGCAGTTAAAACATAACTGATTGCAAGTGGGAAAAGAAAGCAGGAAGAGGAAAGAGTGAGCCCCCGGCACCTGGGGCATTCTCGGTGTCTGATAAATGCCAGATTTGCTGCTAAAACGAGATTGATAAATACTAACTAAATCACAGCCACGCTCAGGGCGCAACTCATTTATTTTTCCACCCCGCAAAAGGAACACAAAACATGGAACTCAAGTCAGGCATGACCAAACCTGAAGAATTTGACTCTTCCATCCTGCTGCTAGCAGAATTCCTCGTGATTTGGGCTGACTGCAGGGGGGAGACCTGGGGGGGTGCTGGGGCTGGGGTCGGAGTGGGAAGGGATGCTTAATCTGGCCAGGCTTGGGGAAGGAAGGAGCCGTGGGGCCGGCCAGCTCAGTTTAGTCTTTCATGAATAAACACTCTAATTGGGGACATCACAGATAATGGGTCTGACTTCTTTCACTGGAGGGCCGGATCATGATTTGCTAATTGGATCTTCCTGGGGTGGTGGAGGCGCCCTCACTGGCCCTGAGTGATTACTAGTTAATGGAGTTTTAGAAGTTCCTATTCCAGACTGATAAAAGGAGCCACGCTAAGGAAAAGGAGCCTGTCACCCATCCTGGGATGGCATTGGGAGAGAAACCTAGTGTCTGGGAAGCCCACAGTGGCACCAGCTTCCAGGAGCTCCCTGGGCCCAGCATGGACTTTTCAAGCAGGGTGTCCACCCCAGTGAGTGAGCCCAGTACTGATCCCTCTCTCCCTGCTGGGGGGTTTGATCTGGGGGAGATAAAACACTTTCCTTCACCACTGGCTTTGGGCTCAGTCCTTTGCACCATCAAGAAAAAATCCAGACTAACCCGGGCCCAGGGGCCAGAACACGTCAGGGACGTTCTTCACATAAAGGGCAATCTCCGGACTAGAGCTGGAGCACAGGGCATGGCCGCCGCTGTTCAAAGATGGTGGGGTGAGGAGGGAGGGGATGTTTCCAGCCAACCCCGTCACAAAGGGACACTGGCACCCAAAGATGGAGCCACAGAGGAAAGAGACGCTGCACTGCAGCAGGGGGAGGTGGGCTAATGTCTTGGTGGTGTCGGAGCCCTTGGCCTGTCCTAACAAACTCACTGGGGGACAGAGAGGACAAGAATTGGGGAAAAGACAGAATAAAAGGACAGAATGAAAAGGAAGGCAAGAGGTCTTTTATACCAAAATTCAAGTAAATTGTGTTGCCCTAAAAGTTCTTTAAAAATCAAAGGCTATCTGCTCTGGCCAGAACCAAGAACAAACTATGTCCCATAGAACATCTAATTTTCTTCCTTTAAGAAAGCAAGACATCTTTCATGAGATTTATGGGCAATCCAAGGTCTCAGGGCTCTGTCCTCTGCTTGGGTGCGGCCATGAGCAGTAGCCCCGCGCAGTTAATCCCTGGTCATTAGTCTTGTTTCTCAGGGACGGGACTCTTTTCCTGGACCCTCAACTGCCAGTCTTGTCAAACTGTGATTTCATTCATTTGTAAAACACTTGGGGGGGCCTGGAGTACATGGCTCCTGTCACTGAGGAAGAGCAACCCTAGCTCATCAAAATCTGAAGAAGCCATCCTGGGTGAAGCCTCCCCTGCCAACAATTCCCAACACGTGATCCACATACGCACAGCTGAGAGCTGATGTTATGAAGCTCATTTGCATCTCAAAATGTCTGTGATTTATTGGGTCCTTTTAATGTGCTAGACATGGTGCTGTATACTTTACCTGTAGTACCTCATTCAGTCTTCCCGAGAGCCTGATGAGAGAAGTACCGCAATTAGCTCCACTTTACAGATGGGGAAACTGACTTATTTAACTGTCTGAAGTCACGCCTCGAGTAATAGGCAGACCTGGAACTTAACCTCAGGTTCATTTGACCCCCAAACACTTGCCCCTCCTTGAATGTTGCCCTATTCAGTATTTCTTTCCTGAAGACAGTCAATCGGGGGTACAGGGACCCACACTCATTGCGCAGAAGCGAGGAACCTGATTGAATTTTTGTAGAAGTGGTAAGTCAGAATGGATTCCTGATGAAGGGTACATTTCAGGATTCTGAACAGAAAAGGACACTTTCTCATATGTTTTCTTATCTGTGCTCTTTAGGAACTACACCCTCTTTTTCCAGATGCAGTGATAAACTGGTCGTTTCTCAGAAACCTAAAATGACCATGTTTATCATCAAACAAGGCTTGCTGAGGACCGTGGGTAAACTGCTTAAGCTCTCTTATACTCCCACTGCATAAAATGTCCTATAGGAACAGATGTTTTCTAAGCTCCCTCCAGCACCACATTGGTTTATCGAGATCTCTGTGTGTTTTATAAGATGGGAGTTTGCTATCACCCAGGTGGTACTTCTTCCATAACTAATAGAATCAGTTATAGAGAATCAGGATTTTCTAAGGCTCATATTTACCATTACCCAGGTTTTTTACTTTTCTTGTTTTCTCCTTGCTCTCTCTCTCCTGGTGCTTGCCTCTGTCTCCTCGAGCTAGCTCCCTGCCTCCCGGCATCCTTGGTACAGCTCTGTCTGGCTCATCTGTTATTTGTGAATTAACACGTGTTTTGCATCCATTCATCTGCTAACAACTGCTCCAAAGTACACCAGAGTGTAGCGGCCAGGGCCGCCATGCCTGCTCCTGCACACCGTCCATCAGGAGAGTGTGAACATGCATCCCGACATAGATGTGCTTTCTCAAACATTATGTACATTAAATACACGAATACACATTTTGTAATAAACACAAAAATAGAATGTAAAAAAGTCCAAAACGTCTCTTCGGGGGTCATTTTGGACCAGCCTGCCTCTTTTTGGAGATCCCCAGGATCTACTTACTTTGGGCTTAGACGACAGACATTTGAGAATGGAAACAAACTAGTTAACCAGGAAGGCCTGCAGCCCAAGGGTTACAGACATGCAGTGAGAGGGAAGACGAAGGAAGGAGGCCTGGATGCTTCAAGGGGGAACAGACTTCCAGACATTTATGGGCATCCTACCAAGGTTAATATCCATTTGTTTTTGCTGCCACATTGTGGACTGAACCAAAGACATCCGAGCCAAATATGGCCCATGTTGTGCCAGTTTGTTACCCATGTCCTACAATCTAGAGGTGCCATCTTTGGCACCTGTTGAAGCCCAAATCCCTCGGGGAGGTACCGAGTTATACTGATTAGCTCTTTTCAGTGTAAATGTATTTGACAGGTATAAATAATGGTAGAGAAGAGAGAAAACTGTAATAAGACCCAGAGAAACTAAGAAGAGAGACCCCAAAAGAGCAAACCACACAGACTCAGGTGCCCAAGGATCTGATCCTGGTCCACATCCTCTTCCTCCCAACACCTGCTACCCCAGAGTTTAACGGAGGGGCTGAGAAGCATCAGCCCCTAGAAGGAATACTTTCATTCTGTCGCTTTGAGCAATATGGAGTCCCCTGAACTTGTCAAGAAGCTAACAGGGCCTGCTTTTGTGCCCTGAACCTGTGCCCTCCAGAACGAGTTGGAGAAGACTAAATACCTTCTCTTGTACACCCTTCAATGCCTTCAAGTCCTGCTTTAGTGACCTCTGCAGCACCAACATCCCTTTCTAAGCCTTGTTGGGGAGGTGCATGCAAAAGACATGGTAATGACACAAACGAGTCACATAGAGCTGACCCAGGATGTCTAGAGATAAGATGACAGAGATAGGCTCAGGAAGAGGAAGGGATAGAGCAAAAGTGAGAAAGAAAGGCACCCAGAAATACACAGAATGGCCAATGAAAAAAACACTTCAGAAAAGAGAACAAGTGTGTAAAAAGTGTCCTACTATTGAGCAAAACTACAAGTCAAGGTTCAATGTGGATGTTACCCAATTCAACAGACATATATTAACTTAGATTCTACCTTGAGATAATAGTTATTAATAACCCTAAGGCATCTCCAATATGCCAAGCTTTGTTGACACATAGAAAATATCTTGTAACATATTTAAACCTTACAATATCCCTATAAGGTAGGTGCTATTCTTATTATTCCGATTTTGCAAATGAAGAAACTGAGGGACAAAGATTGTAAAGTCACCAGCTCCATATCACACAGCTGATAGGAGGCAGATCTGGGGCTGGGGCCTGGGGTGGTCAGCCTCCAAAGCTTGCCACCTGTATACAGGAGGACCTATACCCACTGCAGAGGATCTGCATTAAAACACAAAGCCCCTTTAACTTCATTACTTTATTTTTTTTCTTTATTAACTAATATTCAGGAGGCAGAATGGTGCCGGGAAATGGCTGCTCAACTGAGAAGCAGGATGTTAGTCTCAGCCACTCTAGTCTTCAATCTGTAGGGACTATGGTTGCTTTCTGCTCAAAGATTCCACGGTATGTGGATGAACCATCATAGCTTGTTAAAGACATGCTTAAAATGGGGTTAACACAGGATAGACAAGTAATATTGGAGGTCTGTTCCTTTCAGAAGCACTAAGATTCATCATACATGGTAAATATTTGTTTGGACAAATTTTAAATTGAGGATCATTTGATTGATAGATAATTGTTTCCAACGTCAGCTAACTATGCTCAACTGTCGCTGCCAAATCACAAATTAATGTGTTCTCTTTTTCTGTTTTCTTTCTTTCTCTCTCATTTTATAAAAAATTCTGAACATTATTTTCATATGGCCAGTTCTGAAGTTGATTTCTTCACAAAGGGAAAAATACGTGACATCCTTTCTATCCAAGGGCCCCCGGGGGACGGGGTCTGGGCTGGACCCCTGAAAGCTTCCTAACTTGAAGGTCTCCACCCACCCTGCACCGCCCTGCTGCCCACGCCCTGCCCCACGCTTAGGTGCTGCAGGAGTTTCTGGTCCCGTTCCTCCTCCTCCTCCAATTCACCTGCCTACCTACTTCCTGGGTGGGATGCCCAAGCCTTACGGGAAAGACAGCCTTGTGATTTTTAAGGGCCTTTTCAGCCCTGAAAATTTAAGTATATACACATATATGCTCCCCAGAATAGGAGACCTAGGAGTTAGAAGGCAAAACAGATGAATGAAGTCAGGATAGCTTCCAGGATCTGGCCTTAAAAAATTAAGTTGATTTTTAATAAAGAAACAGAAGCAATAGGAGAAAGCATTTATCAATTTTTCTTCATTAGAAATTGTTACTGGATGAGAGGAGAAATATTCTGTTTGCATTAAGCACAGACCTCTGATTCTTTTTAGACCTGTTTCCTAATTTCTTTCAATTCCCCAGCCCATAGGCCAGTGCTCATTTCCATGGCTCCTTTACAAATAACAAATATTATTTTTATAGCTAATTAACACAGCAATCTGTATTTTAATTTACTCCTCACTTCTGGAAAAGTTAGTGGCCAGAGGATAAAATAAAAAAAGGCTAGATTTTCTTGAAGGCAATTTGTTCAAACAGTTCTCGTTATTTTTTTTTTAATAATAAGTTTAAAAATCTATTATTATAGAGTAATTGCTCATCAAATTTCTTTTTAAAAGTCAAAGCAATTTTCAAATTATAAAGAACTTCTCAACTGTGTCTAGATAATTATGAGGCTGCATTTTATATAACTCCTATACCTCAGTAGGCTGCAAGGCCTGTTATAGTCTTTGCCATTGGAGTGCAAGATTGCGTCAACCGTGTTCACGTGTAGAGCGCCACGTGATGCATGTTAAATATGTAGCAATTCTATTGTTATAAACACGTATGGAAATTATCTATCAGCTGCCTATAGCATCCGCTGCTAGGACCAGCACGCGTTATTTTCTCCATGTTGGAGTTTTAAGCATGACAAAAGCTGCATTATAGATAAATAGATGAGCCATGGCTTCAACTAACTCATCGTTCTTGACAAACAGAAATGATTACAGGCCACGGAGGAGCTGAAATCTCTAGAAAGACTTTTACCATCAGCAGAACAGCTACTTTTGTGACAAGACCATGATAACTTTTCATCTGTCCACAGTTCTCTCCCCGAAGCGGAAAACTGGCCATAATTTCACCCTTCCACACAGAATCTGATTTTGAAAAAATTGTAGATGTCTATGTGTACTTAGGAACCCGAATATCTGTGTTTTCCTTAAAAATTGAAATAAAGGCCAATTTGGGGTTCTCGGGGGTTGTGAATTGATTCTAGGAAAAATGGGGAACTGATGGAAACTTTCAAGGGTTTCTAACATGGATCGCACATCCATGGGGCGTGCCGCCCTGGGACCTCCTGGACACTTTGCTGGGCCCCTGGACCCTTGGTCATCTGCCTGCTGCTTCCCTTAGACACCGAGGCAGAGGAGACACCTTGAGCAGCTCAGAAAATGGTCTGGTTCGCTTTAAACATAACTGTCTCATCATTATCCTCCAGCCCCCAATACAGTTGCCGGCTGAGATCTGCTGCCTTTCAACTTGGAATAAAATACATTACTTATGCAGCGAATGTTTTTAATGTAACAAAGCAAAGGAATAAAAATGCCTTACAACAGTTTTATTAAAAACAAATTCCCACAGTAAATACATATACACTCCGTCTCTGGGAGCAAAACAGCCAAGGACATCACCGCTAAGTGCTCTGGGAAGTGCTTATAAATTACTTGAAATAAAAAACATTGTTGCCTGGACATCAGGGATGAAATGCTGCAGTTTGTAATAAATTAACACAGAACTTTACTTCCCCTCCTGGAACAAAGCAGCCATTTGTCTGAATAACCCACATTCAGCTGTGAGTTATATTTTCACAACTGCAACTGCATTCATTTGCAAATTATTCCGCAGTTTTAATGCTCAAGTTTTAAATACCTTGAGAACTAATAAATAAAGCAAAGTAGAGCAAACAGTTGGCTCGTAGTTTAAAAACTGCCCTGATTTCTGCTTTTCTTTTGGCTTTTTTTCCTTTCTAAGTTATTATTATTTTTTTTTGCAAGTGGTATAAAGTTTCTTTAAACCACATTTAAAAAATAAAAGTCGTTTTAGACTTTTGAGGGTATTCACACCAGAGAAAAGTTTCCATAATTCTATTAACTGTGAAGGTATTCAGCTAGTACTCATTTTACATTTTTAAGACTTTTCTTCTACCAATATTTTAATTTAGTGACAGAATAATTTATAACTATCTTTGAGGGTTTTCCTATTGTATGTAACTTTTGTCTGTAAGTCTTAGATTTTGTTAGATTTTTTTCTCTCTCTCTTTCTCTCTCCCTCTACTAGACTTTGTCCAGGGGAAAAAAGAAAAAATCAAAAGAAAAGTCGTGTCACTTCCCTTGAATTATTTTGATTATAAAACAAAAACTCTGCAAGAAAATTCTTTTCACAACCTGCTTCGTAAAACAAAACGAACCGCTTTTCCAGGTTCTTGAAAGAAAAATTTGATAGAAGCATTTAGACGTTCAATTTGAGGTTTGAAGCTTATTTTCCTGGCCAAAAAAAAAAACACTCGGTTTCCTTGTGCGGAGTTACTGGCTTTGTCGAATTTCTTTTGCATTGTTTTAAATAGGGTCCTGTGTAGTCAATTGCACTCCCTGGATAAAAGTAATGCCACCATTTTCAGGAAGCGATTTGGGGAGGAAAACTCTTCAGAAGCATGTTATTTTCAGAAAAGTGCCTCATAAAATATTTTTATAAAGTAGGAGTTGAAATCATTTAAAAATCACTCTCCTCTTTTATAAATCTGTTTGGAGAAAGATCTTTTGATCCCTTCTTTCTTCTGATCCTCATCTTTTATTTTGCTTAGAGGTAAACAACATTTGCCTCATTTAAACAAGGGCATTTGCCATTGTGGGTCTTAAATAGCTTTCCAGTCACCCTATAGCAATTCATCACGTAGGATAAAATAAGGATACTTTGCATTCAAGACTTTTATCACCTCTCAGAAAATGTTTGTTGTTTTTTGCTTTGGTTTTTTTTTTTTTTCCTTCTCCCTGCCCCTGCCCCCACCCTGAGCTGCAGTGGGGGTGGGGGGATTGTTTTAGGATATTTCAAAGCCTTTTGTGAAGAGGCAACCAAAGTTCTTCTGCAGAAAATAAGAAGTGCTTGATTACATGCACTGCAAAATGGGAGAAATTTCCAAATTCCCTTTTAATTAAGATGTATAAATAGCCATTTCCTTGCAGAGAGAGATTTCCAAGCAGTTTAAAAATAAGGGTGCTTAACTGCAACAGACATCCCACCCTCTCCCACCAGGGAGGGAAGGGGCTGTCACCTGGGGGGAGGTAAATGGAGGCTCCTAACTCCATAAAGGTCAGATGGGGAGGGACGTCCAAAACAGAGGCTGGGGTGCAGAGGTAATCCTAGAACCACAGTGCCTTAATAACGCCATGGGGCTTCAGTTAAGAGAAAACTGCTTCTCTAGTTAGCCAGGTCATTTCTGCAAATGCATACACCTTTGTCATTTTTAAAAATCACTCAGCGATTACTGGTTTGGTGCTATTTGATTCTCTGACCATCCAAGCCTGATTAAGAGCATTTGCTTAGTCCCTAAGGACTTCATAGCTGGCCACCCATCTGGTGTTAGGCTTGCATCGTGAAAATCCCTCAGCTTAGCACTGAATATTCTTTTTAAAGACGTTTAAGTAAAAGGGCTGACATTAGCATATGTTCCCCCCAAGTGTCCTGTTGAACTTTCTGCTGGGCATTACCCTACCACGGGCTTTCTGGATGTTGTCCAATGAGAGATTGGCTTGGAACTGTAAAATTAGCCATCTGCCTATTAAAAATGTAACCAGCTGCATCCGATGAAACACAGTGACTATTGAAATGAACTCATCCGGGAGAGAACTCGCGTCCCCTGCTTGGACATTTTTCCAATCTACTGCTGGACTGAGGCACTCCACAAGCAGAGAGCCTTCCGCCCTTGTTTGGGGGAAAACGGCATGACTCTCAAGAATGAAGAAGACTTGTGGGTTTGTTTTGTTGCTAAAATTCTGGCATTTCTCAGGATGACTCGGACTTTAAGTGCAGAATTCTCTATTTCTCTGCCACTTGTTTAAAGCACCTCCCTGGTACAAGAAAAATAAAACATAAAATAAATCAGCAATGCCCTAGTATTTCTCCCTTACTTTGAGATGTGAAGATATTTCATCCCAAATCCTGGGCATTTCTCATAAACCTTAATACCCAAGCCTAAAATACTCCAAGCAGCGCATAATAACTTCAAACAGAGAGCTGGAGCCATAATTATTCCTGCAAGCGCTACCATTTCAGCAGATATTAGGCATTCTATATTTACCACAAGGTCTGTTTATTAAAAATGAGAACTTTCAATAGCTCGTGCTATTTTTTTCCTAAAGCCTAATGGAGCATTAAAAAATAATTCATTAACTAATTAACAAAACTGTGTTTATTTACAGTATATAAAATGTTTCTATCAGGAAAATAACACACCATAATACAGCGTTGTGTTGACAGCAAAACATCTGCAGCTTAATTTAATGCATTTACTAAATGACGAAGGGAAATCAAAGGATGTTTAAACAGCTACTTCTCTGCCTGTGATTTCTGTTTCTCTCTAGAGGTCACAGGCACCAAGGAAAGATGCCCTTTGGGAAGCCGGAGCTATTTTCCAAGGTGTTCAGTACAAAAATCTTCATGCAATTATGGAAGAACCGGTTCTGCATGTGGTTTGGACTCTGAGCCAGTTAACGCAGATGGGTCCACACACGTGTCCTAAATCTAACTGTTCGGAAGCCGCTAAGTGCTGTTAGGTTGCACCGTATGATATTGTCTTTTTTGTAGGTCAAAATCGGGCCAATATTGACAACTTCATTACAGTGAATCTAATATTTCCCATTTGGACTTCCTTCCTTCCTTTCTCCCATCCTTTCTCTCTCTCCTTCTCTTTCTCTCCCCCCACGCCCTTCCCTCTCTCGCTCTCTTTTTTTCTTATTTTGTCTTGGGCAGAATTTTTTGCAAACATAAACATTAGGCTCAAAGTAAGTATGGATTGATCAACTTGCTTATTAGATTATTCTACTTTAAAATATATTTTGCTAGGTTTGTTTTCCCATTAAATCTCTCCTCTGCCCCTGCCTGAAACTTCTTAGAAGGCAAAGGATTTTCTCTTTGTTGTCTGTAGGTTTGATTTTCATATCACTACCCCAATATGAAATTCCAAGAAAAAGACATAGTAGTCATCACATCACATACAATTCAAGTGGATGTGTAAATCACAGCCTCTCAGGAGAAAATATTATAGTCTCGGGGGGAAAAAATCCACAATAATACAGGCAAATGTGATGTTTTCAGAATTTTTCTTCCATTCACTTAGATCTAAAGCTCAGGGTGATCTCAGGAATTACAAAACGAACTAGAAAAAAAACAATCAGTTTTCCCCATAACATCCAAGCATGGTCTCCGTGTCTACCTTTGTTATAACTGTGCACTAATAATAAAATCTTTTATTTCTACTCAGCTATGCAGGGGCCATTCCTGCTGCCTTTTTACAGTAGAACTCTGGATCTAGAACAGCCATAAGGAAATTTCCAATAGTAATTTCACCTATTTAAATACAAATAGATTTTAAGCCTCTTAAGCTACACAAATAGGATATATCATAGAAACTAGAGCATTGTTTAAAATTTGATTTTTTTAAAAAAAGGCTTATTCAGCAAATCATACTCACTGGTCAGAATTGCTTTACCCACGTCCCTCTGGATCTATGCATGAGGGGTCATGTCATTTATATCTATTAACTAGCAATATCTGTTGTGCAACTGCAATCATGCCCCCTTAACGTCGGAGACACGTTCTGAGAATGCGTCGTTAGGCGATTTCATTGTTATGCAAACATCATAGAATGTACTTACACAAACCTAAGATGGCACAGCCTACTACACAGCTAGGCTATATGGTACAGCCATTGCTCCTAGGCTACAAGCCTCTACAGCATGTTACAGTGCTGAATATTGTAGGCAATTGCAACACAATGTGTATGTATTTGTGTATCTAAACATCTAAACACAGAAAAGGTACAGTAAAACTACTGTTCCATGAGCTTCATAATCTTATGGGACAACTGCAACATATGTGGTCCCTTGTTCGCTGAAGCACTGCTATGTGTGCATGACTGTGAGTGTGGCCGTGTGACAGTATCGTGGGTTGAACAAGGACATTGATTTCGTTCCCTGTACTGGGGCGGTGCAACTTCAGTCATTTTCTCTCTCCTTTGGCTCCAGATCTTGAGGTATGACCAAATCTCTGTAACCTTGTTTCAGAGTTCCTGATCAGGGATAGAAATTACTTAGCAAACGTGCTACCACCAACCCTGCCTGTGACTCTGGCAGACATTGCTAGTGGATCACAGCAGTCTTTCTCACCCACCCCAGGCATAGGCTCAGAAGACTTGTCAAAACACCTACTGCAAATCAATCAGAATTGGCTCAACAGATGAAAACTCTTAGCTGAAACTAACAGATCCACATGGAGATCAAATCAAGGACCTTAAAACAACAGGATAAATTGTTTCACCACCAGTTTGTTCAGTGTGGCCTCAATTAACCGTGTCCTAACTGACCGGTAACTTCAGTTAAGACAGTTTGTTTTTCTTTTGGCTGCTGTCTACCTGTAGGAGGAAAAGATACATTTTTTTTTAAAAAAGCACATATCAAAGAATTATTGCACTTACCCCTATAGATTTGGACAGTGCAAAATATTTTTTAGACTGACAACCTAAGCCTGGTTTGTTTTTCTCAACTACACTTCTAGTACACGCAAACATTTCAGAGAAAGTAAAAAATATATATCTTCAAAGATTAAAACTAATACTAACTAGAATTTTCTGAAAGGATCACACCCCTTGATTTCACTTGCATTTTGGACCATGGACATGATGCTCTAATGGGAGTTCAGTGAGTGCACATTCCTCTATAGGGCCTTCAATAGCTCCCTATTACTCACAAAATAGCCCGGGCAACTTTCTGTGCAAAAGACAACATGCTTTGTAAAACTCTATCTCATGCAGCCTCGTGCCTCCCTGCCCTCCTCCGCTCTATTATTCAACCTCCGTAAATTATTTACCTGCATTGTTTTCTCAGACCCCCATGCCCTTGCGTGCACTGTATTCCCTGCTGGGCATAGTCTGTTTTTTCTGCCTAGTTAACTTCTTATCCTGAAAGCCCCAGTTCCCATATCAACCTTGTCTGTGCCTGATCCATGCAGGCAGAATCCATTGCTCTCTTCCCTAATTATAATTGTCCTTTGGAAGCAGAGAGGTTATGAGCCCAGACCTTAAAGCGAGATTCCTAAGTTTACAATGCTTGCTGTCCACTTGCTAGCTATGAGCCTGCAGGCAAGTCATTTAACCTCTCTATGACTTGATTTTTGCATCTATAAAATGGGAAGAGTAGTAACTAACTAAAGACTAAGAACAGACACATAGGCAATGTGCTCCGCATGGCAAATAGTCCTCAATAAACGTTAGCTATAATCTCTATGGTGATTTTCAATTTCCACGTCTGGGAACTCAGACGTGTGGGGACCTTAGTCTATTCTTCCTTGTCCTCCCGTGTCTTAGTCCAGAGCCTGACACGGCGTAAGCGCTAGGCAGGGTTTGCTGGGACTTGCTGAATGAAGAATGTGAGGATAGGGAAGGTAAAGAAAAAGTGAAATGTGTAGAGAGCGGTTGAAACATACACTGGTTTAAGCACAGACAACAAACAAAAAGACAAAAAGAGAGACATAGTTCACACCTATCTTATTAATACCTGTACGTCAGAAGAAGGAAAAGGAAAATACAACTTTTTACACATTAGCCTTACAAATAGCCTCTCATCGAGGGAAAGTACAGAACTATCATTTTTGCGGGAGGAAAAACCCTCTCTGGGCTTATTTATTCTTCTACCCCCCTGGTGAGGATAGGAGGCTCAGTGAAACATGATGCTGAATGTGTGGTCTTTTTCCAGTCTACACTTTGATGCCCAAAAATCCAAACCAGCTCGTGTCAGGCAGGAGAAGAGCGTGGGTGTGAATGA
Organism: Lepilemur ruficaudatus; assembly: GCA_963574885.1. Taxonomy (NCBI): domain Eukaryota; kingdom Metazoa; phylum Chordata; class Mammalia; order Primates; family Lepilemuridae; genus Lepilemur; species Lepilemur ruficaudatus. The sequence continues at coordinate 81,651 of CAUYRT010061621.1, read as the reverse complement.
GCCTCCGGCAGGGACAGGTCTGCCGCAGCGGCAGGGGCAGCGTCCATGTTCCCCATTAAGGCGCAGGCTCTGCAGCCAGGCGACCAGGGTTTGAGTCCCAGCTGCGACATTTACCAGCTGGGTAACCCCAGGCCAGTCACATACCCTTTTTGTCTTCGGTTACCTTGCCTGTAAAATAAGGGATAATGTAGGCATGACCTCATAGGGCTGTTGTGAAGTGAAATGAGATAATCCTTATAAATCCCTAAGCACAAGCACCTGGCTCAAAATACGCACAAAATATAAGTGTGTGCTGTCGTTATTATCCAATGAGCCTTCTCAAAGGGGACTTAGAGGCTTGGCCGGTGGAGCTGGGATGAAAGGAACTTTCCAGATAAGAAGAGATAGGCTGGGACCTAGGAGAATGAATTTGGCATTAAGTAGAAAAAGGAGAATGAGCCTTCTTCGCGTCTCTGTGTTTGGATTGGCTTTTAAAACAGCACAACCTCCGCTAACCTTAGTTGCAATACTGCACTGAAATGTTACTCCCAGGATTTGACATTTCCTTATTCTTCGTACTACTGTTTTCTCCTTTGTTGCTCTGAAAATATGAATTAATGGTGAATACTAATGAGCCCCGTGACAAGGCGAACCTCTGTCTAGATGCCACTAACATTGGGAGCTTCAAGACTCCTCACACTTCCAGGGAGGGAAAATGTAGACGATTTTCCGATTTCCAAACTCTCCCGGCCCAAATACTCATCTCTCCCCCTTTCCTGCCGTCCAAGTCCTGTCTTTTAAAAGTTTTAAAAGAATCTTCATGAAAGGCTCATGAATGAGACTTTGAACTTGTTCATAAGATTTTATGTGTCTACCTGGAGTAGACACGAAATTGCTTTTTTTTTTTTTTTATAAAAGTACAGTTGCATTTATGAAAATCTTTCTGGATGCCTTTTTATCGTCCTGTGCTTCGCTTTTTTTTTCTTTTATTGTTTCTGATGCTGTTTCATGGAGCTTGGGGATTTGTGAAGCAGACAACCAGAGGGAACTTAAGTCACTGACACTGAACACGCGGTGACTTTCTAGCAATGCTGATTTTCCCTCCCCCTCCAATAAAAACAGTAATATTTGTCTGCCGTTGGCATCAAAGACAATTTTTATGGTGTGGTCTGTACCACTGTCTCAACACGATGGCAGATTTTTGAGTATTAAAAGCCAAAGAGAAACCAAAATTAAACGACAATACGCAGGATTTTAGAATAAAGTCATACAAGTGATTTGGGTACCGTAGACTTAGACAACTTTCTCAGTCTGCTTATGCTAAAGATGTTCTGTGCGTTTAACAGAAGTCGAAGTTAGGAGCAGCTTTAGGGAACAGACAGCACCCTGCCATTAGGGCTTTCTCTCTGCTATGAGTTCCTTTCCGTGGCTGTGCTCTGCAGACCAGGGGCCTGGACATCAGCAACTGAGAAGAAATGCCAAGGAGAGAGGGGCACCCGGCATTTACCACCCCTACAAGTCTTCTAATCATTTCTTCATCAAGTCATATGTCACCCATTATTATACCATATATATTTATTCAACAACAAATTCACCCAGAACCTCCAAGTTCTGGGCAGTGGAGGTGGGGTGGGGTGGGGCACAGGCTCACAGGGCCCACCAACAAACTGTGAAACAGTCCCTGTCCTGGATGAGGTAGGACATAGGCAAATGAGTCCCTACAGACACTTAAACAAACTACAGTATTAGGGCCGGTGTGGTACAAAGATTAAGATTGTGGTCTCTCAGTCAGACTTTCCGTCTTCACCACTAAATAGCTGTGTGACACTGGACAGATCTCTTTCCTCTCTGTGCCTCACATTCCCCATCTTTTTTTATTGAGACCGAGTCTCACTCTGTTGCCGTGAGTAGACTGCCGTGGCGTCAGCCTAGCTCACAGCAACCTCAAACTCCTGGGCTCAAGTGATCCTCCTGCCTCAGCCTCCCGAGTAGCTGGGACTACAGGCATGCACCACCACACCCAGCTGATTTTTTCTATTTATTTTTGGTTGGCCAATTAATTTATTTTTCTATTTTTAGTAGAGATGGGGATCTCGCTCTTGCTCAGGCTGGTTTTGAACTCCTGACCTTGAGCGATCCTCCCTCCTCGGCGTCCCAGAGTGCTAGGATTACAGGCGTGAGCCACCATGCCTGGCCCCATCTTTTAAATGAGTATGAAAACTATACCTAGTCCACACAGTTGAATGAGATAGTATGTCTAAAGCATTTAGAATAATACCTAACACATTATAAAATGATGTAAACTCTACCCTAAGAAATAATAGATAAAAATTAAGATTTGGTGTGCTTGCCAGGGACCACGCACTGTGCTAAGGGCTAGACACCGATTATCTCATTGCACTCTCACGAGGAAAAGCACACGTCAACCTGGGGAAGTTACGTGGCCTTGGTTGTAAAACGGGCTGAATGAAGTATCTGCGTATAAAATTGTTGAAAGGGTGCGGTGAGTGACTATGCGTAGAGTGATTAAGGCTGGGCCGGCACCAGGTCAGGACTCAGCGAAAGAAGGCTTGCAAAGTTCCACAGCTTGCGCAGATTCACAGGGCTGACTGATAAGGGTTGAATCCGGATTTAACACATCCACCGCCATGTGAGTTATATTTAACTCACTCTAGTTTTGAGCCTGGGGCCTCATGAAGCACATGTAACTCACCTATTGTTACCTTGGGAGCCGAGTGAACTATTTTTCAAGTTGCATGTAACTCATGCACAGAGAACAATAAAAAAACAACAAATTTGTCATTAAATTAGAAAGGATGGTATTGTTTTCCAAGTTTTTATCACATAATATTTTCACAATAAAACACTGTGACCTCAAAGGAAAAAGTTACTTTCTACTATGGCAGTCAGTGTGTTAAACCCAGCCATGCAATCACCATGTTAGCATGGTGATCGCCTTGATCCGATGAACACGCAAACAGGTCCATCCACGGAAAGCATGACGGAGGCACAAATCCTTCAGTCCTGCCTGGAAGGGTCAGGGAGGTTTACACAGAACCGCGGATTTTTCTCCTCTCTCTCTTTCTGTCTTCTTTCTTTCTTTCTTTTTCTTTCTTTCTCCCGACAATAGCAGCAGGCATCCATTGACTTTGGTTTGATGCAATAGTAATGACTCAGTATACACTGAAGAAAAGGCTACAAACTCTTGCGGGTCAAGAGACACGATCGTTTATCACGGGCCAAGATGTAGTCACCCGTCACGTGATCACACAGGACGGTAACCGGCTTCGGTCATGGCTGGGCTGACTCAGCCTGGAGCAAGAGGAGAGCAAATGTGGTTAATTAAGACTGCAGGGAATGTTTAGACTGTGTGCAACCGATACCCCAGCCACCGTCTCCACGCTTTCCTGGAGATGGAATTTTGCATAGAACTCGAATATTACTGCACTTCCTGAAGCCCCTCCGGATATTGTCAGGGGGAGATTCGAGGGGAAGGACTTAGCACTTTTAGAATTACTCTGTTGGCATGCTTAAAGAATGGTGACTGATGAGAAAGGACAGGCAGTAAATCCAGAATTACGCTTCTATTTATATTTCAATTATAACATTGCAGGAAGAGAATAAGACTCATGTCCCTCATGGCCTCCGTAGGACTAGTGGTTCTCACTAGTGGTGCCCATAAAGGAATCCAGGGTGGAACAGAGTGGGACTTTATCACACCTTTGACAGAACAACAGAGCTCTTTGGTGCAAGATCCCAAAATAAAAACATAAAGTACAAACAGTTTTCTTTACTCATGACTTATATGCAGGGCAGAACCTATTGGGCAAACACACCGGAAGTTGTTTTTAAACCCTAAATAAAAGACAGTTCACTCTCCTGCTAATTATTCTTTCAGCTTCGGAAGCCAGCCGGGTGGCACAAGACACTAACGCACACCTCCTCCCCGCTGGAGCTCCTCACAGAGATCCTCTCCGAGCACAACCCCTAAAGCAAGTGATGCTCCTCAAGCAGGTATGGACAGTGGCTCCACGAACTCCTCCAAGAAAGAAGGGTTCTTGTTCCAGTAAGCAGAGGAATACTGCAACCATAACCCTCTCTTAGAGATTCACGGTGCACATTATTCTTTATGCTTTAACAGCATCTACACAAACAAATAATAAAAAACTTATTCAATTGCGTCTAACACAACGATCCCCAAACATCTTTGACCATAGACCTCTAAAACATAGAGTCATATATTAAATGCATATTTTAATTTACATCTATATCTTATCTATGTCTATAGCTAGAGAGAGGCGGATATCTTTCCAGAGGCTACGGTTTCTGATGAACACACCTAGCGAAATGCTGGTCTTGGTCAGATTGTTTTGGTCGTGTTGGAGCTGAGCCCGGGTCACAGCTGAGTGAGACGCTGCCCTCCAGGTGGCTGCATGCGTGATTCTGTGTCTATGGGAGGCTTCGACTGGGGAGAGCATGGTGCTAGAGCAGCAAGTAGAAGCTCCAAGTCCAGGAATCGATGGGCACAGAAACACAATGGAAGTGGAGGAAAACGATTAAACGTCTGACTGTGTGACTACCACCGCTCCACCCCACAATACTTACATGCCCCAGAGAGCTGATTTGGAGCCCTCACATAGAGGTGGTTAAAACTGAAAACTGTCTTCCTGAGAGATTCTGTGAGGTCCAGTCACTGGCTGGGTTGATTCAGAGACAGGCGCAGAGCACACAACCGAGGGCAGGAAGCTCAGGGCAGTGGGGTCCTCCTAGGGGCAGCTGTGGCCACGTCCTGACAAGGGGGCCAGAACAGAGAAGCCCGGGCGTGGAGTCACTGCAGTGCCTCCGGTGGACACCACCCACGCTGAGCTTCCCCAAGACAACCAGAGAGATGCTGAGGAACTCAATGGCACAGTCACATGGGCAGGCTTAGACGATCATGAGGACACTTTAGTTTTGCTCGAAATCTCTAAGACATGTTGGATTTTTATAAGACGTCTTGATGTAAAATATCCCAGTCCATTCCGGTTTTATCCTTGAGCGTGACGAAAATCAGACCATATAATTTGGAGTTCCTCTGTCCGTAAATAGGTATGTGGTACAATCCATTTAAAGTCATCCTATTTTCCCTGTTTTCAAAGTCTTCTCAGTTCTATTGAAATTGCTCACCAACAGCCGCCTTCTCTCAGCTTCTCAGCGGGGGCTGTGCTGTGGGCGTTGCCGTCATTGGTGCTGTTGTGCTGGGCACACAGGCGAGAGGAGGCATTAGGAGATTCCTAAAAACAACACCAGAACAATTCTGGGTGTGGGAGGGAACTGTGTCTGGCAAGAAGTGTGTAACTGGAATATGATTGTGAGAAACGGTCAGACAAAGCCAGAATGAGGCCCGTTCTGCAGAACCCTGTCTGGGACTCTTCGAAGGGCACCATGGGGTAAAGACCAGAGGGAGCTGATGGGACTTGTCTGGGCTGGGGAGACAAAGACACAAAACTATCAATGAAATGCAAGGAATTTGATTGAATCCTGGATTGGAAAAAAAACTCAGAAGGACTTTTTTTTTTTCTTAATTTTAAAACTTGAGTATGGACTGCATGTAGGCTGACATTATTAAATTAATCGTCTTCTTAGACATGATGATGGTGTTCTGGTTGAGGAGGAGAATGTCCTTCTACTTGGATGATGCCAGATAAAGCATTTAGTGGGGACGTGGAGGGTGTATAATGATGCTTGGTGACTATTTTTTGATGGTGTGTGTGCATGTGTGTTTATAAAGAGAGAAAGAGAGAGAGAAAGGGGGTAGTTTGTTGTAAGATGGTAGCAATTGATGAATCTAGATGAAAATATATGGTTATTCATTATGTTTTGTTTTCAAATTTCCTTCCAGATTTGGGAGCTTTTGAATTTAAAGAAATACAGTTGAAGTAACAAAGCAAAACATGAAATAATTTTTAGGCAAAATCTTATAGCTTTTCCTAACCCGGGTTTTCTGGTCAATTACCTCCCCTTCCTTATAAGGTGGCTCCTGCATTTTATATCCTTTTTAAGAAATAATGAAAGGCTCTAAATGAGTATGATCCCCTCTGCTCTCCACTCTAATGAATGTTTCTGCGCTCTCAGGTGGTTCAGCCAAGCAGGAGACTCTTCCTCACCCTTCTGGAAGGGCACGGCCATTGCCAGACTGAAAGTTTTCCTAGAACCAAGAGGCTGACCTTGCACCCCATGAAGAGCTAAGAGATGCTCCTCAGCATAGTCCAGGCAGAGATTTCAAATCCAGCATTTCAACATCAGACTAAGTTAACCCAGCTGACCTCTGGGTACCCCAAAGAATTTAGGATGAAGGGGTTTATCCCCGAGTCCTGTGGCAAAACTCCACCCTCATTCACACAGTTAAAATGTTCCCTCTTAGATGCCCAAATCAGAAACTATGACCTTTGTGCCACAGTTGAGAAGGTCTCCGTGGATATTCCAGAGGAGTAAGACCACATGGGGTTAGACTCAAGGTCAAGGAAGGAGAGGTTGAAGGAAACAGAGACAGCTGCCTAAAGAGGATAAGCTTTGTGGAACATGTCAACAATGTTTCCAAGTACCTAAAATGCTAAAACATAGACTAGAAATGAGATAAACTTTCCGTGGTCCCCGTTCCATGTTAGAGACAGGTCAATTTTGACTCAAGAACAAAGAAGAGTGTTTTAAAAGGAGAATGTCCAAAGACAAGTGGTGGGAAGCCTCTGTAGATGGTAAGCTCCCCATCAAAGGAAGTATGAAAATGAGGCTGTATGACCATTGAGTGAGGGACTATTTTAGAGATAACTCAAGCATCAGGCAAAAGAGGGACTTCAAAATCTCTAAGGTCCCTTCCTTCCGGGTCACATTTCCCTCTTCTTGAGTCTCCCTGTGACAAAGCAGTCTGCATGACATAGGACCGATAGCAATGATGCTGGTCGCCAAGAAGCCTGCCTCTGCACGGGCTGCGTCCTTGGCTGCTTGGAAGGGCTTGGAGTAGACCCACGGAAGCCTGCAGAGGGGCACAGCAGGGTGGGAACCGGAGGCTAAGGTGCCTCTGGGGGAGCCTCCTACCCCTCCAGGTTGGTCTTTGTCGTCACTCCCCTGATCACCAGGTATCTAGACAGCCTGCTGAAAAGAATTCAGAGGCTCTCAAGCTCCCAGCAGGAAAACCTTGGATCCCTGTTGTTGGAAATAGCTCCCAACCTGCATCTCAGGCAGGTATTTTTAGGTTCTGTCTTGAAGACACAGAAACTTTTCATACATTTCAGCTTCTTTGTCTGGAGTCACTGCAACCCCAGACATGTCATTGAAAGGGGGTATAATTGTGGTCTCCTCCACCCACCAATCTGAGTGAGTCTGAAAGAGCTCCCCGCTGTGCGGCAGGGAGGATGGAGAGCCTTTGCTGGCAAGAGAAAGTCAAAATGGATTTTTAAAAATAATAATATGTTGATCAAGAGGAGGGAAAAAAAATCGGAGCTGAGCTCTGGAGAGGAAGGTTACCTATTATTTTGAAACCCGGTCTTAGTTCTCCTTCACGAGCTGCAGAATTCAAGCCTGGAGGAGCTAAAGGCTCGTGTTTGAGGTTAGGAAATAAAGGTGCTTTGGATCCTCTGAGTTAGATCAATGGCTGTTATTAATAGGAGGCTCTCTGAGGAATAATTATAATTGTCAATCACTGGGCGTAGCCTGACATTAAAAGGAGAAATAGGAAAACCAAATGACACGTGGCAGATATGGAACTGGTAAGAGGCATCCTGACGGTGCTTAAGAGCTGGAAGAAGGGACGTTTGAGTTCCCAGGGAAGTCCGGCCACCATCTCACCATGGGGAAGGCCAACAGAAGTGACACAGGGCTGTGCTTGCTGGGCTCAGGGAGAACTGTCTCACAGGCTGATGTTCTAACACAGGGTGATTGATCCCAAGTATCTGAGAGGGTACTTGGTGCCTGCAGTTTTGTGGCCATGAGAAACCATGAAAAGCAACATTAATCAAATCACCCAGGATGAGGTCTCTGTCATCCCTCTCATCAGTGGGTTTTGGTGTCAGACAGCAAAGTAGATTGAGGTGAAGGGTGTGTGTGGAGTTGGTTTAATTTAAATAGATGCTGGGCTATTTTCTGTGGGAGTAAAATAGTGATGCAATTGCCCACAGGATGCAGAAAGGAGATCGCAAAGCATCCGTTTTCTAAGCTTAACATGATTGGAAAGCAAACGCCTACTCCAGGGGTGGGACTGCAGGACACTCAAAGGACAGCCAGAGTCTCCCACATGAGGGTTTCCTTCACCAGCCCCACCGCCATCAGAGGCTGCAGTCGGTTTGTGTGGACCAGAGACCGGAGCGACCACGTAATGTGCAGGAACCAGGCCGCATGAAAATGCAGAGCCCCTTGTGCAGAAACTATTAAGAACTTCAAGATGGCAACAGTGGGGCATTAAACCGAATGCAAAGCCCTTCTACAAGCGGGGCCTGTACAGCTACACGGGTCACATACCCACAAAGCCACCTGTGATTAGAGTACATCCCTGCCTGATGGTGACCGAGATAGGAGCATTAGGAGATGTGGGGCCTAATTCGAACCACAAAGAGACTCTGCAAATGTTATTGGAACACTTGGGAAGGAAAAGTCAAACTGGACTTTTAAAATAATAATATGTTGATCAAGAAAAGAAAAAAGTCTTTTGCGGTGGGGAGCTCTGAATTGGGTGTATGGGCCCAACGGTTATGCTTATAAAGGACGGATATCTTATACCCTTCAGGGCTCAATATTTAATACACAGCATTTAATCTGGAAATCCCCTGATCCTAGTCAAGCTTCCTATTTCACACACACACACACACACACACACACACACAATACACATACACACAAACACCACCCAAACCTAATACTTGCCAATATCTACTGAGTGCTCACCATGTGATAGATTCAGTCCTGAAAGCTTTTATTTGGTCTTCATAACCACCCTATAAGGAAAGACCCATTATTACCCTACTTTTAATAGGAGAGAGCTGAGACCGCACTGGGCTCGCTATCTGGGTCAAGGGTCTATAGCTACTGCATGGGCAGAGCTGGAATTCTGAGTTCTGACCCAGATTCTTAACCACTAGGCAACACTCCCTTCTCTGGAAAGCACTGTCTGGCTTTCTTTTTGTGACAACGATTTGGAGTCATCCGTCCCACTTGACAACCAAGGCAAGAGAGATGAAGCCACTCTGGGAGTCAGAGTAGTAGGTGCATCAGATCCAAACATCTTCCTGGCTCGTGGCTCCGTCTTGGAACAAAGGGAAGAGAAGGGCACAGCCCCCGACACCCTGGGCCGAGCGTCAGCACAGCCACACCCTCTGAGGACTCAGGGCCAGCAGGAAGGTCAGCATGTCACATACCCACACCTTCTGGCAGGGCAGCTCAGCGCCAGGCACACAGACCAAGAGAGGCACATTGAAAAGCCTCAGGGAAGAGATCACCACACAAAATACCCGTGAAATTCTTTTTAGGTTCAAACTGTGTTTTGCGATAGCCAGAAGAAAATTTTTTTAAAAGAGACCTGGCCCAAGCAATTTGTAAAAGCATAAAGGGAAAGTTAATTAAATCATAACTTAGTTGCTGAGAACACTTTGCTTCTGGTTGGAAGACAGTTACCCTAGGGTTGGAAGCGAAAGTTGTACAAAGCAGGGGGACATGGTACAGCTTATTTGAACATTTCTGCTATTTTTGCCGTGGTGGGAAAGCTCAGGGAATAAGGGGATATTAGGAAAACTAGCCTGAGGATCCCCCACCCTGGGATTCACAAGTAGCTCTGTCATGAATGGGACTGATGATGAAGAAGAACCGAGCACAAGCCCACTCGGCATTGACACAGGAGCAGGAAGCAGCCTTGCAGAAGAGAGTCTACAGGATGCAGATGGCTGGGAGCCCAGGGATCCAGCACCTCGCGGGTGGGAGAAGTCTTATCACTATTTTTCTAGAACTACTTCTCTGTCTACTTTGGATATCTCTGTCAATCCCAGAAAGCTTATCCGGGGCAGGAATTCTCGTCTTACTCATTTTTGTATCCCTTCGTGCTTTACCTGGAACATAGCGTCTCAGTAAGTTGACCTGGCAACAGCTGGGTTCTTGGAGGAAGGCTCTTACCTGGGAATCCAACTATTTCTGTTCTTTTAAATCTTGCTCTCTATATATTTCGACTTCCTCTTGTAGGCTGAGAAGAGCTACGAGATTTGTATTGACATTGCCACTTTAATAAAACATTATGCATATATAGAAGAAAAAGAAAGAAACATTTGCTGTGGTATGTGTTCTTCCTACATCTCCTGATTGTCCATGTCTGGGGAGGGAGGACTAGATTCACGGACTAACCAGCAATACCCTTTCCCTGCTAGTAGCTTCTACAATAATAACCATAGCTCTTTAGAGGCAATAACTTTCTTTGCAATGTGTGCTTTAAATAATCCCCCAAAATGAAATACAGTCAATAAGAGTAAATGCCACCACCATCTTTAATTTTTAGTCCCAGAATACTTAGAAGATGTTGAGTCAGAGTTATGCCCTAACATTTAGTGTTAGGGCCCTGTTCTATAATTATCTCTATTTCTGCTTGTTGCAATGATGTTACTGGTTTCATTTAAGCAACTCATTTTTATTAAGAATCTCTCATGTGAGATGATAGTTCCCTACTCCCAGGTTGGTGGATCTCTGCAGTCAAAGGTGAGATTCTCAGCACTTGAGCCTAGCAGTTCCAAATGGGTTCTGCCCTTTGGGCTGGTTCTGATTTGTCAGACACTTTCAGCTGTGCAAACAGCCAGGGAGAAGAGCTGAGTAGGGGCCTGGCTTCACCCCATCACACACCACCTCCCCCAACAAGTGACTGGTGGATCCTCCCAACCCTTATTCTTCCATTTAAGTTGGAGAAGATCAGGACAAAAGAGAAAGAAAACGGGGAGCTTGGAGAGAGGGCAGCCCGGTGTGCACGACTAAATGTCAGGTTGTACAGGAGAGTTATAATTAAAGTCCAAGTTGACAGATAACTATAAAATCAGATTGGTTCCTTTCCACATGGAAGGAAAACATAATGTTGTCGTCCAACCCAAGCTTTTTTGTAAATTGAAATTACAGTTTTATTTGGAGCTATTTTTAAAGGTCCATTAATTAAAAATTGGAAGCCATGCCAATGCAAGAAATACCATAAAAGGTGTTAGATTTAATGATCACCAAGGACTATAATTAAAAGATGATGTTCTCTGAATATCAAATGCTCTCAATCCATGTTTGTTTTTTATTGAAAAAATAAACAAATTCAGGAGCAAAAAAAAAAAATAGAAAAGATATGTGCAAAATGTAATGATAATGGTTGACTTCTAAACAGCCGAGGAAATTATAGTCATCATGTGTGGGAAAAGAACAAACACCTCTTAATTGCATTTCATTATAACGTACCTTTCTCTGCTCAGTTGTATATATTAATTATAAAAATCGTGTTGCCGAGTGGAGAGGCTCTACAATAGTTTTTTCCCCCTTCCTCCCTTAATTCTGTCTGAAGCAGGATGGAAGAACAATATCATCTGTCATCTGCAGAAAGAGCTTTCAAAGACAAAATCATAAAAAGAATGAAAGGCTATTATATAAAAAAGAAAAAAATGCTTTGATTTCACAGATTTTCCACTTATTAATGTTTGAGGCTATCTGTTCTTTTAGAAAAGTATCTTCTCACATTGTTTTGTATGTGTATGTTCAGGTAACATCACTTTCTGATGACTGTATCACATGGCATATGCATCATGTAGACGATTGCTAATCCAAGCCGGGAGTGGGTGGGAAGAAGGATTATTATGGGAAAATGACATGCAGAACTTGAAACATTTTCTAAGATGAGGCAACATAAGGAAGTGGCGGGTTGGATTTGAGGCCAGTGCTCTTCCTTGAGGGGCTGCTGTTAGTCTCCACTCGGGGCAATGTTGGAGGTGTGGGCTTATACTGCAATAAGAAATGCCCGGTGGAGGACTCCAAGGACTTTCAGACTACGGCATTTGGGACGATGGAACAGGGTAAGCCAAAGTGGCATTAGAAATTTTGTTTTATCAGAAATCTGTGGAAACAGGTGAGATCCATCTGTTTGGCAAGGGTTGGTGTGTGAGTCTAAAGAGAGCTAGAGCTCTAACCTAGGCTTTTAGGAGATGCATGTGCATAATTGCAGTTTTCTGGGCAAAGCTCCATAACTCACCAGATTCTTGGCTGAATCTGTAACCCAAAAAGGCTTAAGTGAGAACTGCTGCTCTAGGCCCGAGGTACTCAATGTGTGGTCTGTGGACTAGCAGCATTGGCTTCACCTGGGAGAGCTTGTTGGGAATGCAGAACCTTGGGTTCCACCCCAGACTTGTAGAATCAGAACTGACATTTAAGTGAGCTCCCCAAGTGACCTATGTGTAAAGTATGAGTGCTGCTGATTTAGGTGACCTGGTGAGGGTGATCCATGCCCACCATGGTTCCAAGAGGCACAGCTCTTTCTCCACCCATGGCTGTGGATCACAGAGGTTCAGGGTCAAGTCCAGGCTCTGCCACGGGCTGTCTGTGTGATCTTAGGCCTTGAGGAGGTAGCAACAATCAATGCCTTCCTCATGTAAGTGCTGGGATAGCTAAATGAGAGAATGTGTATAAAGCATTTAACAGAATGCAGGCCCATAGAAAGCACTCAATAACATTTATTATTTTTATAAGTGCCCTGGATTTTGTCACATTCTGGAAATTATTCATGACATCAAAAATGTTACAATCTACAGGCCTAGAGCAGTAGTAGTAGTAAAGCAGATTCTCAAAAAGTGGCATTTTGCCCCCAAAGCTCATTTGGGAATGTCTAGAGTGATTTTTGATAGTCATGACTGATGGGGCGATACTTCTGGCATCTCATGAGCATTGACCAGGGCTGATGCTGAACATCCTACAGCACACAGGACAGCACCCCATGCCGCCACAGAAAAAGATTATCTGCCCCGAAAAGGTGCTGAAATTAAAAAACTCTGTTCCAAAAACAAGAGTGTGAAAAACTGACTTGATCAGGTCTTGAGCCAGCATCTGGGTTCTATGAGTACTTAAGAAGTCACTTGTCACTTTAGCTTTTAAACTGAAGAAACAAAATAGGGTTGCCACATTCTGATGTGCCAAACATCTAAGTAAGGCAGCTCCAGGAATTTCACTCCTGCAAGGAGGGCATGCAGTAACTGACCAGCCTACCAAAATGAGGTCCCTCTCACCCTGTCTTGTCATCCACACCTCAGCACCCTGTTCATTTTCTTTAGAGTACCTTTCATGCTCGGTGATTACTGCTCACTTGTTATGTGCTTGATTCTGCTCTGCCTTGGTAGGAGATCCTGATAGGAGATCTCCCGTCTGCACGTATCCCTGAGGCTCCACGCCTGGCGCAGATGGGAGCTTCCGAAGCATCAGTTAGATGAGTGAATTTGTGCCAGGCTTGCACAAGGGATATTGGTGAGACACTCCAGAAAGTTTAATGAACCTATCCCCCTGCCCCTCCATCTCTTTTTAAAGACTTGAGACAGAAATATTAATAGAATAAATACTTGAGTTTGAGGTTGTTTTAGATTTCATAAGGATTCCCAGAAATGAGATGAGATACAACAGGAGAAAATAAGCAGATGTACTGCCACCTGTGGGCAGCACCGCAGCATGCTAAAGATGGCAGGTTTAGCACTTTTATTTTTTAAAAAGAGAGAAATATGATGGACTCTGAGATCAGGCAGAACTGGGTCCCAATTAGCTTCACCATTTACTAACTATGCAACTTTACAAGTTACTCAGTAGCTCAAAGGCTTAGTGTTCTCATCTTTAAAATGGGCCTAACATTAGAATGACTTCTGGAGGTATTCTGGGAAAACACTCGTATAGCAAATCTTCAACAAATACTGACTGTGGGCCTACTATGTGCAGAATATTGAGGTAGGTGCTGGTACAATAAGACACTGGTCACAGCGCCTGGTGTGGAGTGAGTCCTTGGCACTAGCCACAGTTGAGACACACACTATTGACACTCTCCCAGACAAGCTGTGTTCATGAAATGCCCAGCGGGGAGTCCTGCCTTTTGGGGCTCATCCCCACCACTTGGGCAAGAGTAGTGGGGACTCGGGAATCACACCCCCTTAGTTCCCAGTGGTGTTCAGCTTAGTAAAAAGAATCAGAGGATGGTTAAAAATAGTTGAAGTCAGCAAATTAAAGTGTCCTTTGCCAACTCTTTAAAATTAGATGGGAAGGACACATCAAAGTCGTCTGGGAAAATAAATTACTGCCTTAGGAAATCGAAGAGAAGTGTTTGTGAAAGATATTTATCACTGTGTTAGCAACACAACATCTGAAAAGTAGACCCAACCTAAATATCCAAGGATAGGGAGAATCATTTGGGAAATTAGGAAAGTTAATGGAATGGAATTTGTGTTTAGCTATTTAAAAATTAAAATTGTATAAACCTGTGGAAAATATACAAAATTATATGTGTACATAAGGCCCACACAAAAATCTAGGTCTTTAGTTAAGCTCAAAACAAAATGCAAGAAATGAATGAAGTTAAATCAGACTGGTAGATGATGTTCTCTGCTCATTTTTTATTCAAAATGTTCTTTACTGCTGCTTTTTCCTGGTTAAAAATAATAATATCAAAATAATAATTGAATACTTTAGTGCTGGATTAATGACTAAGAATTTTCCATTTTTCCAAAATGGAAAAAAATATACTGCACAAAATGTCCCAGAAGGAGGGAAATAAATAAAAACACATTGGAAAAATTAAATATGGCCAGTGGGTAAACTGTAATTCCCTAGCGCCTAACAGTTAGAACAGAATGTTAAGCAGATGGTCATTTGCATTCTTAACTACAGGGAAAGAAGCAGGTACTGGGGGGAAGGGAAAAAGGAAAAGCAGTGCTTTGAAAGCAGAGATTCACTGGGTAAGTTCTAATCTCTGCTCGAACTTGGGTCCTCTTTGAACAACCAGATCCTGGGCCATGGCTACCTCCCAACAGAGCAAATCTAAATGTTCAAGTGCACATGTATTGGGTTCAGAAAGAACTGTTCCCAAACCCCTATGTCACCTCTTTCCTGCTGTTTGACGTTGGGCAAGGTGCTTAACGTCCTGGAATTTCCATGTCCTCATCCTTAAAGTGGAAACAACATTCCCCATCCACAGAGCTGTTTTGAAGATGCCATTATCAGATCTGGTGGAGGGTAAACAGGTGGCAGGGAGGTGGCTGGGGGTGGTGAGCGGGAACTGAATTGTAGCTAGGAATCAAATTGTGGCTAGAACTGTTTTCCGGAGGGAACATAGATAGTAGGAAGTTCCTAGTAACCTTTAACTGACTTAGAGTTCATAACCATCCACTTAGTATAACATGAGTGGAGCTTCATGGAGAATTCTAGAAAAGACGCATAGCAGGAAGGTAAACTTGTTATTCAACCTACCCTGATACGGAACCTGTCACGTGATCTGTTGTAGAACACCAACCTGTCAATCAACCCTGAAGGCAAGAAACGACAACCAATCCTGCCAGCAGGAAGGCGGGATGAACTAGTGGGCTATAAAAGGCAGCTTGTGCTCAGCCTCCGGCGTCTTTCTCCACTGCTGGAGTCGGAGCTGTTCAACTCTCGCTGGAACGCATTTTCCCTTTGTGCAATTTCCTTTACTTTCATTCTTTCTTTTATGTGGCAAACTGTTTGTATTAAGTTGCTCTGTGTTTGTGATCACTCCGCGTCTGCTCGACTCAGTACCAGTACTCACTATTGACCCTGGGAACATCCGCACAGACGAACCTAACACCAGGATGTACATAAAACACCTAACACGGAGAAGCACTCAATAAGTATCTATTAATTACACTGTTAATACGACCGTTCTGATACATTGTTCTCAGTCGTGAGCCAGGCTGTTGGGGGTGTTTGGTTGAAGAGCTCTTTTTGGCCACGTCCTCCACGCCAGAACTCAAACCCCAGCCTCGGAGTTCCTCCCCACTGCCGAGCGCTGCTCCTGGCACTGGGACGGCTGTGTCTTTCCTGTTTGGTAGCTGGTGAATCCATCAAAGATGCTTTTGTAAGGCGGTGATTTGGGGGTTGCTTAAGTGCCCGATGGACTGATGACACGGACAGCTCCCCTAAAGACGGAGACTGCATTGACCACAGGATGTTCCCAGGGGTGGCAAACCCACCCAGGATAAGGTCGGCCCCTCCCCAGCCCTAGTTCTAGTTTGTACGGTAATGGTGGAGCAGGGGGCATGGAGGGGCGGGCGCGGTGCCCAGTGTCCAGTGGCATCGCTCTGGTCTGTCCTGCACCCACAAACAGCCGCCCAGCCACCCAGCCGCAACTCTCATCCTTTCCCTACCCATCTTCCTTCTTAAGTTCCATGTCAAGACTGAATTCTCACTCTTGAGACCACTTTCTTCTTGAAAATTTTATTGTTCTGATGAAAACCTGCCACAATTCATCTTTCATTGTGTCTTGATTCAATATCTCTACATTTTAAGGTGTTTGGGGTTTAGGGATTTAAAAAAAAATCATCAAGTATTTAAGTCAATCTCTCTCCTCTTTATTGATAGAGGCTCCAGCCTGCTGATTAACTTTTCAATCACAGCTGCCTACAACACAGGCTGAGGCAGGCAAGAGCAATTGCAGCTTTGGCGACAACCGAAGTAGTCATTTAGCTGACTTCTCTGGAGCTTCCAGCTCCCCCTCTGTGCTGAATCTGCTGCTCTGTGATCCCAGAGCCTTGGCAGGCCCCCCGTCTATGTAAGGATTATGACCCTACACCTTCTCCAGGTGAGAAAACAGAAACCTAGAGATGGTAAGTAGCTCGTCAAAGGTCACACAGCCGATAAATAGCAGAGTTAAGGAGCTAATCCGGCCACCATATGCCAGGACCACACTCTGAACACTGGTCCACTGGGCTCATCATCTTGTCTTCTGCCTGTGTTCGCTAGAACCCATTGAGGGCAGTGGCTTTGTCTCCTTAATAGCTCAGCAGTCCAGCACCAAGTAGGTGCTCAAAAATGTCCAAATCACTTGTTCATTCTATAAATAGGCCAGTTCTAGATGGGGGCCTAGAGCACTGAATGAGGTGGCTCAAGTCTCAGTCCTTATGGGGCATAAGTTGTTGCAGGGGGGTGCTCTGCTTTAATTTCTGATTTACTGTGACAAACTCATAGTTTTCCAGACCTTTGCTTAGCTCAGATTCTCTGCTTTTCTGGAATGCAGCAGCATAAACCTCAGACCTGCTTCCCTCCAGCCTGGGAGGTGCAAGGTAGTCTTGGTTACTGCCCCTGAGCAGTTGCCTGCTGTTATCTGATTTCTTTTCTTTCAGAATCTAGAATGCAAAGATACCCTGATCCATCGTAGGGGATGGTAGAGAGAGAAACAAAAAGAAGTATCGTTTCAGCAGTTAAGCAGCAGAAAGGAGAGCTAGAGTTGGGGAACCTCCCTTCTAGAGAGTCCATCTCTCCTAATTTACAGTCTAATTGAGGAGTGTTTTTAACCTGTTTTGTTTGCCATCAACATCAAAATGTCTTTCTTGACTGCAGACTTCTGGAAGGTGAGACTGCGAACATTTGTGGTTAAGCGAATGGTCCGTTGATGAGTTCACTGTTCACTGTCTACAGCCACAATTCTACCCTCCTCCTGGGATCTTTGGTAATTTACTCACCCTTCCGGGAGTCAGCCTTTCTTTCCATCAGTAAAACAAGAAGCTTTACTCCAGGTTCCTGTAGGAAGTGGCTGTGTGGCCTTCTCCTGGAACCCTACAACAGTCACAATGATTCGACGACATGGCCAAGCTGGTTTCACCATTGAATGCCCAGTGTTGAATCTAGCTCAGGTGTGGGTGAGGCCAGAGCAGATGGGAAAGTAGCTGGCACTGCAGAGGTCCCCACTGGGAACGAGGAATAAATCCTTCAGGAACGTTGGCCAAGGACACACGCCCAAGCTTGGCACCCAGAAAAATCTTGCCAAACTGCATCAAGTTACTCACTCATTTCAGTGCCAGGAGGCTTTTGTCAAGAAGGGTAAGGAAGAGCTTCTGGTGTCAATGGCCAAGTTCTCGTTGACTCAAGTTTCAATCTTCACACTGATTTCTGTTCTCGTTATTAGTTTTCTTCTCATCAGACAGAATTAAATACCAAATACCATTCCCAGGTCTTCTAAAGTCCAATTGCCCAAGTGCTTTGTTTCCAACTTATATAAAAGTTTAAATTTCCTCTTCCCCTGCTCAAATTTCTGCCAAAACAGTCATCAGCAATGAAATTTTTGAAGATAATTAGCATATCAGATATCTGTAATAAGCTAATCATGTATTTCTTGGATTGTACTTCTCTGGTTAGCTGTTATTAATCACAAATATTATTCATGTCATTTGAAATATTCCTGTTGGCGGATGTTTTTATGCTTGAAGGATTCCAGCTAAAAGTCTTTAGCTACGAATGCGGTCTCTCCCCCCCTCACCATGAGAGGCAAGATTTGATCGTGTCTTGTTGAACAGGGTTAACCTTCAGGGGAAACAGCATTAAGGGAAGTAATTATCCATTCACACTGAGCTGGCTACAAATAAAGTGAGAAAATCACCTCTGAACTCACATGAAAAACATAATGTAGTTAATATTAAATAAAGGGATTGGGTAACCAAGCCTCTTTTTACAGTGTGTGCTGATGTGTCCTTGATCAGGGCTGTTTTGTTTATGATTAATGAATGACTCACCTTGAGCTGTGTTCCGTTCAATGCATACCTCATTATGAATTTGAAGAGGTCATTTGTTCCTTGGATTTAAAATAAAAACCTCTTTGTACACTCAGAAGGTTAAGAGTTTGATGTCGGTGCAAAATTGGGGCAAAGAGAGCTTGGAGACATTTGCTGTGAGTTGTTTATTATTGTCGTCGTTCCTTTTCAACTTTCAGAATTTGGAGAGAAATTCTAAGCTGGGGCTCTTGATTTCAAAGTAGATCCTAAAATTATGTGGCTTGGGCTCAACTCACCTGTGGCAGCAGGACTGCCCTGCGGTGCCATGAGTCAGAAGGGCTTCATGTCCCTACCAACGTGGGGAAGGCCTCTCCTCGCTGTTCCAGGGGACGGGGTGGCAGAGGGGAGTTCAAATGGCACAAAAACAAATGAAAAGTAAACAAAATCTGAGGCCCGAGTACTCAGGTAGGATCCGTGCTTTTTCTTCCTTCCACGGTCCACCCGCCTCTCTTTTACTACCTTCTTTTCTTCTTTAAAAGTCATTGGTTGTGTTCATTATAATTTAATTTCATTCATATCTAAATGTCAGAATGAGCAGTAGTTTGCAATGTAGTTTACCAGACCCTACAAAACCCAACTTTGATGCAGAAGGTCATGACTGGGTTAAAAGACTGTATGCCTTTTTTTTCTGGCAAAATTCTTGATAAATAAAACCCTCTGATCAAGAAATATATATGTACTTCATCTACTTCGTCATTATACGTACATGTGAGCACACACACAAAAACATACACGTGAACACGTCAGAGGACGATAGGTAGGCAGATACTGATCAATCTGAAAGTCTAGATTTTGTTTTTTAATTCAGATGAGAGGGCTACTCCCCAGAAGAGGGAGCTTGTGTGTCTGGGACACAACCCCACCTGTGCGGTGGGCACCTCCACAGCCTCCGCCGTGTCTAGCAGTGCCCACGCAGACGCGCGGTCTGCCCACCTGCGGGCTCCGCCGCAGCTCAGTTAACGATCTTTCCAAGGGGTATGTGCGTTCACTTGTGCATTCAAATGAGGGCTTGTCACGCAGAAATAAAAGCACATGCATGAATAGGCCTTGGCGGTTGACTGAGGATACCCACTCCATGGTAGACATAGTTCATTAGTCACCTAGCCAACTTTTTTTTTAAGTCCAGCTATTTCTTTATGTGTGAGAGAAACTGTGTCCTTTGATCATAGCCATTAAGATGGAATTAAATAACAGCAAATCTCAGAGACCTGAGAATTACTCCCAGCTCCATCACTAAGTGGCTGTGTGACCTTGGGCAGGCCTTTTGCCCTCTCTGGGCTTGAGGGCTGTTGCTATAGAAGGAGAACTTTCCACTAGGTAGACTTAATTGCTCCTTATGTTCTTTATAATCCAATGTTCTATGATTTTTTTCCCTAGAAATGATGCCCTTCCCATCAATGTTCTATGATGCTATTCAAATATGAGAATAGCTAATACAAGGTAGCAAACTCTTCCACTTCAAATGTCCTCTTTGTGAAGTTAGAGTCTTGCTGCTTCACAAACTAAAGATCAATGTTTTGTCCTTCTCCGTAATCTTCACTTGCCTCCTAGACCTGTGAGCACCTATCACACACTAAATACATCCAGATTTTGTTGATCATTTCATTAAGTGTCTTCAAGGCTGAGAAACAGACTCACCACTTCAACGACAACAAACAAATTATACAATTTTTACAACTAGAAATAGAATTCTCTTTTATTTTCTAACTTGAAAATCTGATAACTGTGAAAATATGACAGCTGGAATCATATTATTGCTAAGGAAAATACCAAGCACAATCTCCTTTTATATATATTTTAATGTAATTTGACAATTTCCAAAACAAAATGAACTTGCAAGAAACTAAATAAAGTTTCATAGGAAACGTTTCTCAAATTACCATAAAATGTTTTTAAAAGACTCTGGATCCAAACAGTAGTAATAATAAATTTTTAAAAATGTATTACAAAATTAAAGAATTTGGATGGAGCAAAGTTTTTTTTTTTTTAAAATGATCACTCGACACTCAAAAAAAAAAAAGAAAGAAAGAAAGAAAGAAAGGCTTCCATCAATTCAAGAAAATGGAGAAGAAGCCAGAAGGTAGTTTTTGAATCAGTTTTATTATACATAACACTGGAATCTATTATCCATGTGTGTTTGCTTGAAAGCTAGTTAAGCCAGCTTGGAAATATTAGTATCTCAAACAAACTAACCTCTCTGGTTTTAAATAAGGACTTGTTATGGCTTTCTTCCTCATTATCACAAGATGGCTGCTGCACCTCCACAAGCCCCACCAGTGACTTTTCCTTTTTTTTAATTGCATTGACTATAACTTCTTCCCCTCACCCCACAGCCACCAAGGACCCCCAGGACCATCACTGGAAGGTCCCTAGGAAAAGGGGGCTTTGAATAGGGATTGGTTCGGCTCCACCAGTATCCGCCACACTTACTTGGTATCACAACGCTAATGAATGACAAAGTCAACTCTCAAATGATGCTTGGTGATATTTCTTCTTTTATTAACACCAGTGAGTTAACTTGATGTGCTTATTTCCTGAGAACCCCAAGCTTGAGGGCCTGGGGACAGTTTTCTTCTTATAGGGTTTACCTTATCTTTTATGAGCTAGAACACGCGTACTCTGATCTTACTGCTTTCGTATACATAGAGGACCGAAAGGCTCCACTTTTTTTCTCCGGGACACCTCCCCTGCCTCCTTCCTCCAAACGCTGAGCAAGACCTTCCAAGCAATGCCGTCTAACGTGAAGATGGCTGTGGAATAGGATTTGCACTGACTGCCCATTATATGGGAGAAAAGACAGGTCTCGCCTTACTCACACTGTAGGGCTGGAGTGAAAAGATGGAACCAATGGTACCTTCAGCCGAACTGGTTAATTTTCATAGAAGATGTGTGTTGCTTTCTCTAATCTACATCTATTTCTGCTTTTGCTAACCACACCCACTTTTCTTTTGTACAGCCACCTTTTCTCAGACCATGGCATTTAGGGTGACTAAATCATCAAGATCGTCAAGATCCAAAGGTGTCCGGTAGTCTGGACCTGGCCCGCCAATCAGTGCATCCCTCTTTAGAGGTCCAGTGACTAAGACTGATCAAAGAGAACTTCCCGGGACCTTGCTGGAACTGTGGAGACGCGCTGCTCTCTCTGCCCTGGGGGTGCTGTGCGGGTGTATTATAATGTAACCTGCATCTGCTAGCACAGTGGGAGAGCCTGGCTGATGGCAACGTCGGACAGCGGAGAGGGAAAAAGCAGAAACGGGACAGAGAGAGCAGAAAAAGGGAAGGAGAGAATTCTGATGATGCTGTTTCAGCACCTCAGTCTGACCTTTCTTGCTTGGTCCCATCAGTTATATTTGCTAAGAAATTTCTCTTTTTTTTTTTTCCTAGATTAAGCCAAATTTGAGCAAATTTCTGGTCACTTACAGTATAAATGACCCTAAATGGCTATCTAAAAATCATCCCTTACTCATGTCTGGTCCTTTATGGTTTCCAAAGCCCTCACGTATATTGTCTCTCATTGGATCTTCACCACGAATCTGTGAGGAAGGTAATGTCACCCTGCATTCACAAGAGAGGACCCAGACTAGCTGGGGCTGTGACACATACTTATTCTCTTCACTACTGAGGTGGTTACTGAGTGCTCACCATGTGCGAGGCTCTGTGCTAAGTGCTAGAGAGGTAGCCACCAAGTCAGACGCCACCCCTGTCCTCGTGGGACCCCCAGTGGAGCTGGAGAGCAGGCAATACCCAGCAATGAGACAATTCACTGTCAGAATCCACCTATGCAAGAAAGGAGCAGTTCAAAAACGTGTGGCTAATCAAAGGCTGTTCCCCGAGGACTTTATAATTCAACTAGAATCAGAAGGATGAGTTAGGGAAGGAAAAGGAGAAAGAGAATTGTAAGTAGAAGGAAGAGCAGACCCTGAGGCAGGAAGCGCGGGGTGGCTGGAGCGCAGGCAGCCAGGAGACACACGAGCAGACGGGGATAGCAGAGCAAGAACTGTGGTCTTCGCCTGCGTGCAAAGACACGGGGGGTTTTAAGGAGGAGTGGGACACGGACTTATTTGTATCATAAAGACAACACTCTTTCTGTCATATGGAGAATGGACTGCAGAAATGAGTAGACTCGGGAGGAAGTTAAATGTGCCACACAGAGCACATGGGACACAACCAATATTTCTATAAACTTGTCCTAGACCATAGAGCCAAAGAATTAGAGCCAGATGGGGATCAGCAGAGTGGCCCCAAAGCCATGCTCGCAGCCACCACGTGACATAGAATATAAAGCACATTTCCAATAGTAGAATTATTAGATTATTCTTCCATTTTCAACAACTTGACAGTTGGCATTTTCTAACCTTTCCACTTGGTTTCCTCCGCCCTTCCCACCGTTTTTATAATAGTTACACAATTCCTTAATGGGATTCAGGCAAAAATCTACTTGCTATTTGTGTTGCAAAGTTCAAAAAATTCTGTTTTGTGTCATCACTTTTAAAAAATGTATGACCTAGAACACTTAAAAAATTCCAGAAACCTTTGAACTCCAGTTTGTTGAATATTGTAGTTTATGTTTCCTCTAATTTGTTCCGAACTATTTGTACCTTGGATCATTAATCTATAACCAAACACTAGCTGGGCAGTCCTCCCCCCACACCCTACAACTGGTGATGCCAGGAACATGACTAAATCTATTATCTTTTCTTTGAATTCTGTCAATAATATATTTGTTTCAAATCTTTATTTTGGCCTCTTTTTCCCTTTATATTTTCTGGAAAATCTCTCCAGATAAAATCAGAACTGCTTTGTCATTCATCATCAGTAAACAAGCCTGACTCGAGAGCAGTGTTCAAAAACATAATTTTTTCCACACTTAGACATGAAAAAGCCCAAAGAGAAAACAGTCGGCCACAGCTGTCTGCCTTTATATTTGCATTGTAAATGTGTTATGATGTCCGACTGTCTGCTTAGTGGATTCGTGTTGTAAATTAATGGACACTGGTGCAGACTGTAATACGGACACGCTACTGACAGATAAATTGAGGGACTGTAGAAGATTAGTTCCTAGAAGGAAAGAGTCAGGAGTCTGCAGAGCAGGGCAAAATGCTGGCGAGCGCTCTCACTCCAGGGTCTGAGAGAGCCTGTGTTACTCCCAGGAGCTCCGTGAAGCTGCTCTCCATATCCTCATCTGTCCAACATGGACAATAATGGTATATATCCCATAAGAGTTCCATCTGTAGTTATTCAATGAATATTGAACACCTACTATGTGCTGTCTCACAGCAGTCTCACAGACACTGGAATACCAGGGCCATACCTTCATGGAGCTGACATTCTCACAGGAGAAAGAGACAAGAAGCAAATGAACCAACCAGGAATTTCAGATGGTGGTAACTCTATAGCAAAAATTTTTTAAATGTTGGAAAGAGAGGTGAAAGAGTACGTCTGATAGATTTCAGAAAGGTCTTCAGATAGGTTTGCTATCTTGGAAGAGTTGACATTTAAACTCAGCCATTGACGTGAAGAAAGAACTATCCACGGGAAGTTCTAGGGGAAGAGAAGAGCACATTGAAGGAACTGCCAAGTCCCATTTGTGAAACGGAGAAGGCCACAGCCTTGGAGCAGAGAGGGCGGGTGACAGGGAGGTGGTAGGAAATGATGGTGTGAAGGTAGGCAGAGGAGAAATGACCTTCAAGGCCATGTAAGCAATTTGGACTTTAGTCTAAGTGCAATGGGAAATCACCAGCGAGCTTCAACCAGGAAGAAAAATGAACGTATAAATGCCAATGAAGAGACTACCTCTCAATTCCTTCTGTCGGTAAAGATGTTTAACATATAGCTCATGTGGTGTAGGTATCTAGAAGAGAGTGGGTCATGATCCAATGATTCCAAGTTATTGGAAGTGTGTGAGTGGGCTATGAGTGTGTACAGAGACCCTGAGAAAGACCTGCATCCAAGACGATGCATTGAATGCTCCTCAGCTGTAGCAACCGGTACATGGTCAGCTCCCGCCAATAAAAGCTTCCCAAATGCAATGGCTTAAACGAGAGAGTAGTTTATTCCTCTGGGTGGTCCGGGACTAATATGGCACCTAAATGGTGTCAGGAACACAGACCCTTTCTCTACTGTTCTGCCAATGCCTACATGCATCTTCCTTCTCAGTGGTTAAGATGGCTGCCATCTTCGTTCCTCCTGCCAAGAGCACATTTCAGCCAGAGAAGGGATAACGGGAGAGTGGAGAGAGCACGCCCCTGCCCTTTCAGGGTTGCCAACGACAAGTCGCGTGCATCACTTCCACTCGTTCCCCGCGGACCGGAACCTAGTCGCATGGGCACAGCTAGTTGCCAGGAGAACTGGGAAATGTAGCTTTTAGCTGGGCAACCCTGTGCCGAGATAAAACTTTTCTTATTATAATAGGATAATTTTGGTTTCTTTCGTAGCTTCCAACCTAGTACAAAAGTGGCTGGAAGTGCCTTCAGCCCTTGGAGAGCCAGCTTTGTCAAAAGAAGTTCCATTCCCAAAGGACTAGTTAATTAATGAAATAATTAATTAATTAATTGAGATATCACTATAAGCTGATAATTCTTTCCCACACACTCTTTAGCTCTGTGCAACATGCAACAGCAGCTTATTTCTTTAAATTAAAAAAAAAAAACTAAACAAATAAGTCATCATTCACATGCCTCTCTTAGGGCCTGCTCTTTGAGCTGTTTTCCTAGAAGTGGAGATAGATTTGAACCATTTTATTTATATTTCCTCATCTGGTCCTCCTTTCTTTGTGATTAGTGCCATGTAATTTCAAGTCAGCTGTTTGGGATTCAGAGTGTCTTTTTGCATATTAAGCAAAATAATTATAAACAATTCATTCTTAAATGTTTACCTTTAAGTCATTATCACTGTTACAACTATATTCATGGAAAATTAACTCAAGACCCACTTATTTTGGGATACTAGTATGTGTACAAAGATCATTTTTCTAATCCCTTCAAAAAGTTTTGAGTCCTTACTACATGTGCTTAGTATGTTGACAGTTGGAAGTTATTCCCTACCTGTATTTCATTGAGTAAAATAAGGCTGTATCTATAAGGTACCAAGAAAATCAGGGTTTTAGTGATTAACCAGTAGGTTGAATGATTGCAGATGGTCCGACAGGATACTAGAGGCCTATAGTTGTTTTTGGTTTTTATTTTAATAGCTTTAGGGGGTACAAGTTGAATTCTGTTTCATGTATATATTGTATAGTGGTTGAGTTTGGGCTTTTGGTGTTTCCATCACCCAAGTAGTGTCCATTGTATCTCATAGGTAATTTTTCATCCCTCACCCCCTCTACCTTTTCCCCTTTTGAGTCTCCAATGTCAATTATACCACTCTGTATTCCCTTGTGTAGCCATAGTTTAGCTCCCACTTATAAGTGAGAACATGCAGCACTTATTTTTCTCTCCCTGGGTTGCATCACTTAGAATAATGACCTCCAGTTCCATTCAAGTTGGTGCAAAAGCCATTAGTTCATTCTTTCTTATCACTGAGTTGTACTCCATGGTGTATACATGCCACATTTCCTCAATCCACTCATCAGTCGATGGGCACTTGTATTGATTCCATATCTTTGTGATTATGAATTGCGCTGCAATAAACCTACGAGTACAAGTATCTTTTTGATATACTGATTTCTTTCCCTCTGGGTCGATACCTCATAGTAGGATTGCAGGATCAAATGGTAGGTCTACTTTAAGTTCTTTGAAAAATCTCCATACTGATCTCCATAGAGTTTGTATTTACATTCCAACCAACAGTGTTTAACACATTGACTGCCACACTAGAGAAAGAAAAATTTTTCCCTGGGGCCACGCACAGTGTTCTATGAAAATAAAACAATTGTTTCTAATTTATTATGTTCTGTGTGTGAGTTATATGCAACACAACCCATGTTTTTAGAATTAAATTGTCAATATTAATTGTAACAATAGAAACATCAACAAGAAAGATTTTCGTGAACCAACTAGCGTGAGTGAAATACAACTCACATGGCATTCAATGTGTTAAGTGTTCCCATTTCACTGCATCTGTGCTAACATCTATTGTTTTTTAACTTTTTAGTATTAGTTCTAGTTAGAGTAAAATGGTATTTTATTGTGGTTTTGATTTGCATTTCCCTGTTAATCAGTGATGTTGAGCAAGTTTTCTTTCTTTCTTTTTTTTTTCTTTGCCATTTGTGTATCTTCTTTTGAAAAATGCCTAGTCATATCATATGCCCACTTTTTAATGAGGTTATTTGGTTTTTCTTGTTGAGTTGTTTGAGCTCCTTGTAGATTCGTGATATTAGTCCTTCATCAGACACATAGTTTGTGCATATTTTCTCCCATTCTGTAGATAGTCTATTTATTTGATTGACTATTTGCTTTTGATTATTTGTTTTCCTGTGCAGAAGCTTTTTAGCTTAATTAAGTTCCATTTGTTTATTTTAGTTTTTATTGCATTTGCTTTTGGGGTCCTAGTTATAATAAATTCTTTGCCTAGGCTACTGTCCAGAAGAGTTTTCCCTAGGTTTTCTTCTAGCGTTTTATGTTTCATTTTTATTGTTTTATTTTCTTACTTTTAAATCTTTAATCCACCTTAAGTTAATTTTTTTGTATGGTGAGAGATAAGGACCCAGTGTATATAGCTATCCGATTTTCCCAGTACCATTTATTGAAAAGGGTATCCTTTTTCCAGTGTATGTTCTTATTGACTTTGTCAAAAATCAGTGGGCTATAAGTACGTGGTTTTATTTCTGGGTTCTCTATTCTGTTCCATTTATCTATGTGTCTGTTTTTGTACCAGTACCTCACTGTTTTGGTTACTGTAGCCTTGCAGTACAATCTGAAGTCAGGCAATGTTATGCCTCCAGCTTTGTTCTTTTTGCTTGGAGTTGTTTTTAGAGGCCTGCAGTTGTACAACAGAAAGAGAGCTGGAGTTGAAGTCAGGAGAACAACGTCTTGGTAGTGCCAATGACTTTCTGTATGATCTTAAATCACTTCCATTCTCTAGTACTCAGGATCTTTATCTGTAGAATAGGGTTACACCCAGCTCTGCATTGGCCAATGCCTGGCATGGTGCTGCCACGTCCACACTGTTTGCCTGTGTAGACATCACTAATCAATCATAGCATTTCTCTCTCTTCTACTAAGCTGGGACACAGCCTCAAATTTCTGCCAACACAATCTTCATTCTACCAGGGTTGAACTAAAAAATGAAACCATTTAGTTATCTTCTGAATTAGATGGTTTCTAAAATCTCTTCTAGCTTTAATATGTTAGGATCTGATAAAATGAAAAAGCAAAGTAAAACAAAAAAAAAAAAAGGAAAATTTAGTTTGAATTCATACATCAATCTGATATGTGACAATTTGCAATTTGGAGTGTTTGGCCCCAAATATTAAACAATATAGTGTGCTGGCCTTTTTGCTAATTAAAAAAGATGAAGCATACATTTTGGAAAGAGTGTTGTGCTATTTCTTCCACCTTAAAGCTATAGGGAGTAGAGAATATAAATGCAAATTACATGCAAGTATACTTCAGGGACCTTCCTATTTCCTATAACTGAATTCAGCTTCTAGGGAAATATAAAAGATGACTCCAACTCTGTATTTCCCAGGAGTTAACTCTGAAAGTTTTCAAGAGTCTTACAGAAATTATATCTTCCATAACAAGATAAAATGGGTTTTTCAATGTTAGTAAATGAAAGGAAAGTATATGGGGATAAAGGGTGAAACTTGTCAACTGTGACTCTCAGACCTAAGAATCACTTCTTTCTGGTGGCTGTCCTTGAGTGCGACTGTAACCTGCACACTGGCCTGGGGTGAAGGGAGAGGCAATGCTACTACCCACTATTGTTGTTCCCCAACTATGGACGCTAACCCTTCCTTTAATTCCTCAGAGCATTAAGATGAGTTTGAAGGAATCAACACGGACAGAACCATGGGCTAAGACTACCTGGCTCATTCAGATTGGCAGCTCTCGCTGTAGGCAGCTCCTCCTGGCTCCTTATCCCCTAGAAACACCATCAACCATCTTGTCATAACTCCCTAAAATAGTTCACACCTACAGGATCGAGGCCAAAGATAGACTAGAGTTCTTGCTCCTGCCCACCCAAGGTCTATCTCTAGCATCTCTATTGCTATAGGTTGAATATACAGTTCCCTCCAAACTTCATATGTTGGAAACTTAAGCTCCAAGGTATTGAGACATGGGACCTTTTAAGAAGTGATTAGGTTATGAGGGCTCCGCTTTCATCTATGGGAGTAATGCCCTTATGAAAGAGGCTTCAGAAGCTGCCTGGCCCTTCTGTCCCTTCCTCCATGTGAGGATGCAGTGTTGTTCCCTCCAGAGGGTGCAGCACCCAGGTCCCATCCTGGAAGCAGAGAGCTTTCATTAGACATTAAATATGCTGGCACTTTGATCTTGGACTTCCCAGCCTCCAGAATAGTGAGCAATAAGTTTCTATTATTTATATTAATAAATTACCCAGTCAAATGTACATTATTATAGCAGCAGGAAGGGACTAAGACTCCTGTTTTCTGTTTCCTTTCCCTGGATGAGGGATAGTGAGAATGCCCACCTCTTCCAAGAGGCCTACACATACCCACAGGGCCTATGTATCACATGAAAACCCGTATGTTTAAGACAGATGGAGACTCTTTAAATAACAGTTATTATGTGCTAGAAGGTGTGCTTATAGAAGCTCTAGTTAGGACAGAGCTTGTCAAGGTTAATGGGAATGAGAATTACCTGAGGATGTCACTAAAATGCAGATTCTGATTTGGTGGATCTCAGCGGGGCCTGTGACTCTGCATTTCCAATGAATGGGTGAAGATATGCTATCCCAAAATATGCTACTTTGCCATAAGAATCATTTTGAGCTGAAGGCATTTAAGTTCCTGAAATCCTTTATCTACAAAGGGCAGAGCCTCCCCACAAAAAACTCAATTGTCATAAATCCCTTCCTCAGCAACTCTAATCTCTTGGCACCACAACCAAACAGACATTGTCACAAGACTATTGTATCTCCCATCTATTCTCCTAGGAGCCTATTCATCTTCACAAAAAGTCACTTGCTTTTCCATAAGTGCCCTTTCTCTCCCCTTCCTTTCCCCTGCTAAGTTAGGTATACAGACCCCAAATTCTAACCACCCTTTGAACTAATCACTGAGTTCTCCCAGGTATGTGTGCTGCACATGTTAATAAAATGTATACACTTTTCTCCTGTTAATATGCCTGTTGTCAATTTAATTCACAGGCCCCCAGGAACTAAACCTAAGAGGATAGAAGAAAAATTTGTCCTTCCCTAAACTAACAACCTCCCAGGTGATGCTAATGCTTCTTATTCAAGAAACACACTTTGAATAGCTAGGACACATCCCCTGATGTGAATCAGGGGAAAACTATGGTGCAGGTTCATCCAAAGAATAAGGAGTCATGTGCTTAACCCATACCTCAGGTTATCCAAACGGCCCGTCACTCTCCCATATTTGGGGCTTAGAAAGACCCAGAACCAAGGAACAAAAGAGTACAAAGGAGTATATTGTGCAGAGAAGTCCAAATCCAAGACTCTAAGTACAAAGAGCTAGGCTAGGGGGACCAGTCATTGAATCCACCCTCATAAAGGAAATATGAAACCCCAGTTCATTACTGCAGAGGGTAACAGACTGGTGAAGGGCTCTGGAAACAGGTTGTATGCCAAAGCAAGGATGTTCAGCCTGGAGAAGAAAAGATTTGTGTGCGGAGTTGCCAGATTTAGCAAATGGAAATATGGGGCACTTAGTCAAATTTGAATTTCAGATAAACAACAAATATTTTTAGTATGTTACGCCACATTTGAGACATACTTACACTAAAAAGTTATTTTTGTTCTTTTATCTGAAATTCCGATTTAAATGGGTGCCCTGTATTTTATCTGGCAGTCCTACTGATGCGGAATGTGGGATAACTCCAATTCCTTGAAGGATTTGTGGGAGGCAGTTCTCCACTGTATGTGAGAATCAGCTGGGAAGCTTTACAAACAGCACTGAGGCCTGGGGTTCAGTCTGTCTCTAGAATGTTTAGAAACTCTGCAGGTGCAGCCCAGGTTGACAACAGCTCCACCAGACTGACTGAATCTAGAGCCATGTCGTATTTGAGCCATCTAGAACCACTGGAGATAGGAAAGCTTTGGGTCTTTGTGTGAACTTTCAAACAAGAAAAGTAAGTTATCTCAAGAGGTAATGAGTCTCTCGCCATGTGAAGTGTGTAAGTAGTGGTTTGATGATCTCCTAAAGGCAATCTGTTTTCAGAGGGAGCTCAAGTCTATAAGGCGTACAGAAGTGATTGTTGGCTAGGATTGAAGAGCGTAGTGAATTAAGCGGTTACCACGACCTTTCCAGCTCTGAAATCGGAGGACTGGTTTATTTATTAGATTAAAAACTGAGTCATAGAATGTTACACAAAAATAGGCACATGCAAAAAAAAAAAAGAGTGCATAAAAAAAAAACGTTGAAATCTGAGTAAGGTCTGTAGTCTAGTTAATTGCATTGTGCCAACAAATTTCCTGGTTTTGATAATGCATTATAGTCACCTAAGAGCTCACTATTAGGGGAAGTGAGGCGGAGTAATGGGTATGCAGGACCTACCTCCCTGTACTTCTTGTGAGCTTATAACTATTTCCAAATAAAAAGCTTAAAATAAATTAACTCATCACATCGCATTGAAAGACTTTCTCCAGGAGGCCTGAGCAGTGAAGGTAGCGGGACTGGTCTCACCGGGAGCCAAGGCTTCCCCCTGTTCGCAGGAGGTGCGGATGCGTGTGTCCCCGCTGCCCGCCCGCGCGGGGACATCCTCCCCCAGGGAGACGCCTGGCATCCGCTGGCGCGGGGGGCGGGCACAGCCCTTACTTGAGAGCGTGTTTGCAAACAGAACCAGGGCCAGGCGGTCGCTCCGAAAATAAAGCCACCGCGCTTTCCGGAGCAGTCCGAGTTCCTAGAAGGGGGAGGACGTCATCTCGCTCCAGATTTAATTAGCAATACAGTGAACTAATGATAAAAATGAAGGTCAGTCCCGCGAGGTACCGGCGGAGCCGGCGGTGCCTGTTTGCGGGCGTGGAGCGCGTGCGTATTTTCAGGTCACGACTCACGCCGCACGTGGTAATTAGGGCCCCGAGGGGAGGCGAACCCCCCACCCGGGGCTGGCAGGGCAGGAGGAGGCCGCCGAGATTCCCACACATCTGGGGCGAAGGCACCGCGCTCCGATTTCCTGTCGGTGCCAGCGGTTCGGGCGGAACGACTTGCTAAGTAAATGATTGTTACACGACGACGACGATTCGGTCAATCGCATTAACCCCCTGTGTCCGCCCCCCGCCCCCGCCGCTCCCCGCGTGGGCCCCGCTCGGCGGCTTTGAACCCGCGCCCGCGCCGGCCGGGCCCTCCCCGCCGGTGTAACCCGAGCGCCCGCGGGCCCGATTGTTTTGCTAATCAAGATTATTGCCCCGTTGAGATGTGGAGGCACAGCCTGGCTGACAAAATTCGCCAGTTTCCCATGAAATAGCTCCGTCAGCTTCGCCCGGGTGCTGGCCACTATTAGCATATAAATGAAGTTTCTCCCCGCGTCGCCCCCGCCCCCGGCCGGTCACCGGGTACAAACAGCCCCCGCCCGCTCCCGGACCCGAGCCTCTCTGCTCCGCCGCCCCGAGATCCCGGGAGCTCCAGGGACCGGAGGAGCGGGTTTGCACAGAGCCGCTTTGGGGCGCGACTGCCAGGCACCAGGCCCCGCCGACGGCGACCGCGGAGGGGCCGCGCGGGGGCCGCGGATGTGCCCGCAGCTCTGGGGACAGTGGCAAAGCGCAACACGGGGTCTGAGCGCTGTCTTGGCTCAGGGGTCCAAAGCCCGGGCTCTCTGGCCAGCTTGGCCGTCCGATGGCAGGACAGGGCCTTGAGGGGACAACCTGGAGTGGCCACTCGCTGGCATTTCTCACACTGGGGCCTGGGACAAATGTGGGGCTGGGCTGCGTGGCCTAAACTGGGCTGGCCTTTTCTTCACCTTATTAGGACTTCTTTCCCACAGCGTGGCCCA
This sequence comes from Lepilemur ruficaudatus, assembly GCA_963574885.1. NCBI lineage: Eukaryota > Metazoa > Chordata > Mammalia > Primates > Lepilemuridae > Lepilemur > Lepilemur ruficaudatus. Next base: position 48,824 of record CAUYRT010061621.1, on the reverse strand, counting down.
GGTTCTCCGGGGAGCTCGAGGAAGGAAGGAAATAACGTCCTGATCTTTCTGTTTCTCCTGGGATAGTTAGGGCTACAGGAAAGACTGAATAATAATACATTATTTGTCATAGTATATTGTATTTATATTATGCATATAATAATATATCCGTATATGTATATGTCATGTCAGGCACTCTGGTAAAAATATAAATTCCCGATGCCACAATGATGTGCATTACAAAAATAATACCAGAGTGCTTGATACATATATATACACATATACATGTGTGTATTGTTTATATATAAAAAATCCCAAGCACTCTGGTAAAGATAAATTATATATATAAAATTAAATATATATATATGAATCCGCAAGTCTACAATGTTAGCCACCTAGTGCTAAATTCATTCTCTAGAAGGAAAGTTCTTTCAGGGTTCTGGTGTGGTCAGAGGAGTGCACTCTAGACGATTCTGCTAATGGATTCAACCGGGCTTTGCAGGATGGAGGTCTTCCAGGAGGGATCCTTCAATCACGATTTGTTTCTGCTCTCTGGGAAATAAAGAGATTACACTTTAGTGGCTCCCCAGGACAGTGCTGTGGGCGAGCCTCCCTGCCCTGCTTCTAAACTGCATCTGTTTTCCAATCTCCTGCTTCCTGCAGCCTGATGGAAAAAGACACCTGAGGGTGAAGGATCCCCAAGGAGTCCCCACTGCCTCTCCCTGGCCCCCAGGAGGAATCCCCAAGGCCTGGCAAGCCTACTCGGGCCTGGGTCTTCCTCAGGACCAGGGAATGCAAGACTGCTGGGAGGCAGTACATGGAGCTTCCCAGACAGAAAGGCCTGGGTTGAAATGCTCTCTTGCAGCCAGGACACTAAGTTTTGTCAAACTCTAAGACTTGTTTTGGGAATGAAAAATTCATTTTTAGTTTATTGGATGTGATTTTGAAATTTTCATCCTGAGAAAGTAGAATAACGTACAGGGTTTTTCACCATTGAATCTGTAGAAAGTAGCCTAAGCGTGCTGGAATCAGATTGCCTAGCTTTCTAGCTGTGTGACTCTGGGCACTTAGTTGACCTCTCTTGTACCTTAGTCTCTTCCTCTGTAAAATAAGAAAAATAAGGTTACCTGATCACTCGTAGATCATAAAGAATACACAAGATTATGTTTATACAGTGTTAGATAGTATCTGGCATTTAGTAAGTGCTTTGTGTTTGTCAAATAACAGTATTTAGGAAGAATTCAGTAATACTTCTTTTATTCATTGGTCTAGTTTATGATCACTCTATTTATAAACAACAAGGCAAATTTCATTTCTTGGCAGTGATCCAAGTTTCCTTTTAAAATACATTTATTTAAATCAAATATGGAGTCAATTTCTAGTAAGATACCAAATAAAGTATACTATAGGGGAATATGGGTATGATAAAAACATAAAGATGGCAGAGAAGAGGCTATATAAGTGATTTGGGGAGAATTTTCCAATATCTATTCCAAAGACAACCAAAAATTATAATGGGATTATTTAACTCAGTGTTACCATTGTCCCCATAACTTTGAATTTTTATGTGAGACTTGGGATTGGACTTTGTTATGGACTGACTTGTGTCCCCCGCAAAATGCATTGTGTTGAAGCCCTAACCCTCAATGTGACTGAATTGGGAGATAGGGCCTTTAAGGAGGTAATTAAGGTTAAATGAGGTCATAAGGGTGAAGCCCTAATCCAATAGGACTGGAGTCCTCATAAGAAGAGGGAGAGAGTTGCCCGGAAAAGGAGCACACAGGAAATAGGCAATCCTAGGCACCCTCTGCAAGCCAAGGAGAGAAGCCTCAGGAGAAACCAACCCTGCAGACACCTTGATCTTGGACTTCCAGCCTCCAGAACTGTGAAGCCACCCAGTGTGCGGTGTTTGTAATGGCAGCCCTAGCAGCTAGCACAGGCTTGTACGGGTGAAGAGAAAGACTTTTGTCAGAGGGTTCTTTCTTTCTAGAGTTAGGGGTAATTTGAACTAAAAGAAAGAAGAAAATAAAAAACAGAGAGAAATGAGAATGTGTCAGAGATGACCACGCAATTGCTCTTGCAATGGATTGAACGTTTGCATCCCCCACCAAAATCCGAATGTTGAAACCCTAATTCCAACTGAGGGCATTTGGCGGTGGGGCCTTTGGGGGGTGATTAGGTCCTGAGGGTAGAACTCTAGTGAATGGAATTAGTGCCTTTCTAAGCAGAGGCCAGAGCACTAGCTAACTCTCTTTCCTCCACGTGAGGAATCTAGGAGAAGTTGGCTGTTTGCCACCTGGAAGCAAGCTCTCACCAGAACCAACCATCCCGGCACCCCGATCCCAAACTTCCAGCCTTCTGAACTGCGAGAAATAAATGTCTGTTGTTTCTAAGCGGAGAGACCAAAGCTCTTAGCCCCCTAAAGGTTTCCTGCAAAATCACTGACATAAGGCAGATTGATTAATAAAAGGCACACAAATTTATTTTGTGTGTGTACACAGGAGCAGTCAGAATGAAGACCCAACGAAATTGTACGTGTTTATGTTTAGGTTCAACAAAGTATAGACAGCCATGTAAGAAGTATGATTGGACAAAGGGTGTGCTCTAATGCCAACAGACTGAATGGGGAAACCCAGCCAGGCCTGTCTGTCTAGATTCTTCTTGGCCTCTCTGAGCAGCATTCCTGCCTTCTGGGTGTGGGCCAGGGCTCTCTCTGGAATTGGGGGTGGGGGTCTTATAACCTACCGTCAAGGTAAGTCCAATAATTTCTTTATGGCTGGTTTTTATAAAAGAATAATTTTAGGTTTTGTGGCTGGCTTCGGGAAAAGGGGTTCTGGCTTTTACGACCTGCCTTGGGGAAGAGGGATTCTAGTTTCTATGGCTAGTGTCAGGGGAGAACGGGACTGAGAGGCAGGAGAACAGGAAGACATCAGAGAACAGCTTTTGCTTCTGTGGTCTTCATTTTGGGGTACTGTTTTCTGAGCCTAAACATTAGCTGCCCGGTCTGTGGGATTTTGTGACAGCAGCTCAAGCTGACTAAGATACCTTTTTATTGATAACAACACAACTAAGAATGGCTTCCAAGTACTGAGTACTGACTGATTGGACACGCTCAGTCCCACATGTGCCACATGAGTGAGGTCACCTGACCCGCACAGCAGATTAGGGGCCAATTCTAGAGGAGTGAAAACTGCAGGTTGGTCCCCAGGAAGGGAGTGCAGAGGTCATATTCTGAACTCGGGTTTTTCTGCTCATCAAACCAGTGTGCTCTCAACTCCATGGCATCCTGCTGGCAACTTTTCTCAACTAAAGAGGCTCTATGAGGGTCCTTAGATGAGCCGGGAGAGCTGCCTCATCCATCCGCTAAAAGGCCCATGGGTTCGGGGAAGGCTGTCTCAGCCCTCCTTCGGGCCACACTCGCACGACCTGGATCATTTCCTAAAATGGTCTCATTTTACAAATGAGCATGAGGCTCCCCTGGAAGCAGCCAACATTGGCAGAGATGATATAATTAGCATTTCAAAGTATTCATTTTCATTTTCCCATTTTGCCGAGGTGAGAACCACTACAGGACAAAAATGAGCTCCTTCTTTTCCAATCTCAGCCCAGGAGGGGTCTTTACAGAGAAAGCAATGCTAGCCCATCACTGTCACCGCAGCTGGCTCCTCAAGGCCGATTCTGAAGGCTGGTCCCATCCCGGCCCTGCCCCGGTGACCACATCGTGAGGAATGGCTTGTAACACCGTGACTCAGCCCTTCTCAACATGCCTAGAGCATCAACTCTGGGACATTCCTTACAGGAATTAATGAGAGCATGTTGCTGGTAATTTTGACATTCACAGATTACACTTAAATGAAAAAAAATCCCCTTTATGGGGTTTAAGAATAGGGCCAAGACACCCATGCAGTAAAAGAAGGAGAAGACTTTACCTGGGTCATTAGATAAGTCGAGAGCTGCGCCATTGGGTCCCGCGGCCACTAGCTACATGTGGCTACTGAGCCCACGCAATATGGCAAGGACACAGTGAGACATGCTCTATGTGTCAAACACACATTGGATTTCAAAGGTGGGGTACCAAAAAAAAGATGAAATGTCTCATTAATATTTATTATATTGCTTACACCTTGAAATGACAATATTTTGGGTATATAGTTGACCCTCAAACAACCAGGTTTGAACCACATCAGTCCACTTACGCATGGATTTTCTTCCACCTCTGCCACCCCAGAGGCAGCAAAACCAACCTTTCCTCCTCTTCCTCTTCCACAGCCTACTCAATGGAAGACAAGGACAAAAACCTTTATGATGACCCATTTCCACTTAATGAATAGTAAATATATTTTCTCTTGCTCCTGATTTTCTTAATAACATGTTCCTTTTTTCCTATAATAGCTTACTTTATTGTATAAATACAGTCTATAATACATATAACATACAAACTATGTGTTAATTGACTTTATGTTATCACTAAAGCTTCTGGTCAACAGTGGGCTAAAGTTTTTGGAGGGTAGCTAAGTTTGGGGGGAGTCAAAAGTTGTAGGCAGGTATTCAACTGCATGGGGGGTTGGCACCCCTAACCCTCACATTATTTAAGGGTCCACTGTATTAGCTTAAATATAACATATTATTAAAATGAATCCTACCTGTTTCTTTCTGCTTTTGTAAATGTGGCTACTCTAAAGACCTTTCCTCTCTCTCTACACCTTTCTCCTTCATTCATCACCTTATCTTACTCTGTCCTTGGCTCTTGTCACCACTTGAAATTCTGTTCTTTATGCATTTACTTGTTCATAGGTTTCTGTCTCTCCTTCTGGAATATAAGGTCCCTGAAGGCAGGATCTCTATCTGCCTATTCAATTGGCTGCTTTACTTCCAGTATACAGTGCCAGGCACAAGATACACACTCAATAAATATATTTAGATTGCAAAAAGTAGGGAAGATAGATCAGGTTCTACCTCTGTTCTGAAGCATCTGCCCACCATGTGGAACTGACCACTTTTTTGCTTGTACCTGAGGCCACCATATGCAGAAACCTTATACTTCTGTGTTTACCTGTCAATCTCCCCCTAGACACTGAACTCCTTGATTGCAAGAATTTTATCATATTTACCTTTTTATTCCGGGTCACAAAGGAAGTACTAGATAAATGCTTAATGATGAATCAACCATTGAACCTTTTATTTTTGGTAGCATAGAAGTCTAAAATGTGCTAAATTTATCAAATAAGAGACCATTCTGGTTTTAGCTAAACAATGCTTCTTTTTCCACTCTGATCATCTTAATGGCCCTCCTTTTCATGATAAGAAAACCTCTGGATTTTGTTTGGGATAATGCAATAATACAAATTGTTGTTTATGTAGTGTTTTATATTTTGAAAACTCCTTTCATGTATTTTATCATTTTATTCAACACTTAAAACTACTTTGTAAAGTTTGGGGAGCAGACATTAGCATTGCATTTTACAAAAGAAGACATAGGTTCAGAGAGACTGCCCACATAGGCTTGCCCAGCGTGAGTAATGGGCATAGCTAGATCCAAACCCAAGACTTTGGATTCCTCTTTCAGTGCTTGCTCTAGGTTCTTCTGACTGGAATCCAGCAGACCACCACTCTCTAACAAATATAAGGAAGCAAGGTTACTTCCATTTAGCACAACTCTGCCCAAAATACCTCATTGACTCCTGGTCAGTTATAAGATAAAGACTTCTTCCAGCATGGAAAGATTTCTACAATCTTGTCTTTCCAGTCTTATCTCCTGATACTGATTTCTTCTCCCACGCACACCCAGGTACCCACACCACCACACACACATGAACCCTAAGATCTTGGCTTTTCTGGGTGTGCCCTGTACTTCTCAAGTACTGCATTTCTGCCCCATTTTCCATACTTAAGCTGCCTTCCTAAAAACCCATCCACATTCTTTCCCTCCAACTTACTTCCTGCCTGTGCATTAACCCTTCCAGCACATCCTTGCTTTCCCTCTGCCATTTTTCTTTTTTGCCAATGTCCTGGAGATTTTCCCTGCAGTAATGCCAGGTAAGCCCGGCATTCCTCATTGACACCTTCATTGTCCATCTCTAAGCCCCCAACCCAATGCGTCATTCACTTTACTTAATCTACACTGGGAATGTGTAGTGCTGTACCACTACACCCGTCCACCTCCCTAACGAGGAGCTCCCAGTTTCCTAGGAGATCCCAGTCACTGCCATGGTTTGAGTAATTCAGGAGTGGCTGTTTCACCCAAGTGTACCTGTGTGAAATGTTTGGTCTCTCCCATGGCTGCCTCAGGAAACATAACAGCAAGGAGCTAAAGATGGTAAGTGCGAAGAAAGACCACAAAAGTACAAGGGGTGGAAATCTCTGGTTGGTTTCAAATCCTTGGCTCTAGCAGTTTTTGCAGCTGAGCTGCTGATCTTTACTTCCATAGTGTATTAAGTCAAATGTAGGCTCAGCTCTCGTAACACACAAGTCATAGAGCGCTGACCAAACAGCGGATTGGTCTCCCTCAAAATAAGTGTTCTCCCTGGTCCAGTGAGCTATAATATGGAGAGTGGGGCAGTGGGCTGTATTTGTGTTAAAGAAGAGTAGGATGGTGCATCAGTGCCTGTCTGCTTTCTAGGGCTGGTGCGAGCAATGGGTCATAACTCTGAAGGCCGAAGCCTCCAATGGGTGGAGGGAAGGGCTCTGATTCTTAGAGAATGCACTTTGATATTTATATCTGATAACCCTACAGAATGCAAGATGAGATGATTTTCTCTGCCACTAGTGTGGCTTACTCAGAATTCAAAAGCAAAGGCATTTAGAAGCCCACAGGCTCACAGAATGGGGTATGTGTACCTTCTCCCAATGAATGATTAATCAAGTCTGCAAGTTGGAATAATGTACAAAGAACTCCAAGCATCAAATGGACAGTCAGATTGGATAATGATCCATGCATCTGAAAAAAATTTTAAATACTCAGATTCTCTAAGATTCCCTAACAGCAGATTTTCATTCCAATGTTATCAAAACCGCAAGGAGGTTTTGGCCTAGGTCCGTTTGCTTGCTGCACAAAGAGCCAATTATTGAGACAAGGGGGATTGCCAAGGAAGAAAGGAATTTTTAATACAAAAGACATCTGTTGGGAGAACTGGAGAAGCAGTCTCAAATCTGTCTCCCCAGCTAACAGAGAATACAGGCTTTTTAAAGAAGGAATTGGGGCATATGGCCATTGGGGCATACCTGCATTGGGGCGTACTTGCGCTGGGGCGTACCTGCATTGGGGTGTACCTCCACTGGGGTGTACCTGCATTGAGGCATACCTGCGCTGTGGCAGGTGTGGTGTAATTAACAAGGGACCGTGGGCATTGGGGCAGGGTGTAGGGGATGGTGAGTCTTGACCTCAGGAAGTCTGCCCAGAGCCTTCTGAATCTCAACTTCTTTGTCTTGTAGAAATTCCGTCATTTCTGGGAAACAACTCAAAAATTGCAAGTAGTTAATGAGGGGGAGAAGATTATAAAAAAAAAAATATAGGGGTCACTGAAATTTGTTCATAGAGCAGTTACACCACCATATCTCCTGCTTGGAACTCTGCTGGAAAATGCATCCCAGGTGCTATTCCTTCAACTTGTTTGCGTTCCTTTGTCAAATGTTGCCAGTATTCTTGCTTCTAGTACACAGAAAAGATTGTATTCCTGACAGGTCTATTCTTATAGTTAGTCATATTTGTGAGCATTCAAGGATGGATTTCAAAGGAATCACACTAAAAAAGGGGACATCTATATCCAGAATAGAGCTCATGAATTAAAACAGATAAGAAAACATCAGAACTACATCTCATAGCTTCTTACCCGTTTATTGGGAAGTTTCAAGGAGCTCATTACAGGCACGTTATTTCAATGAGCATATCGTATAAACATAACACAGAGTATGTGGTCTTTGACCTCAAATAACTTTTTTAGTTTGTTATCAAATTGCTTACTTGTTCCATAAGCTCTTCAATTCAATCCACCCCAAAACAAGCTCCTTACCTCCCCACTCCCTCAACCTGTTTCTCTCCCATCTCTCTCTAAATGGCACCCCATCCATCCAGGTACATGGACCAAAACGCTTGGAGCCATCCTTGATGTCTTCTGTTGACTCTGCCTTCTAAATGTCTCTCAAATCCACCCATTGCTCTCCATTCTCGTCTAAGCTGTCATTATCTCTTGCATCCTGCATTGTTGTACTAAGGCGTGTCTGCATAGCCACTTCTAAGCCTTGCCTGTCCATGCGTTAAGCCACTGCCAGAATAATCTCCCGTCAGCTATGTTTAGATATAAATAGTATGCAGTAAATTACAAGTGTCTGAAGTATACAGCCTGGTAAGTTGTGATGCACATACACATCCATGACACCATGAATCGAGACAGCCACCTCCAAATGCCTTCTGACTCCTTTGAGATTACTTCTTCCCATCCCTCCCTTTCCCGTGGATCCCAGGCAGCCAAATTTCCGGATCTATCACTAGAATTTCCTAGAATTTCATATAAATGAATCATACATGTGTACTCTCTTTCTCTGGTCTGGCTTTTTTCACTCAGCATGAGTACTTTCAGAGTCATCCATGTTCCCACATATAGCAATAGTTTTATTGCTATTGTTGGTTTTTAATTGCTGAGAAGTATTCCATTGTATGGATATACGATAATTGATTTATCCATTCACCTGTTGAGAAACACTTGGATTGTTTCTAGCGGTTTTTTTAACCTGTTAGAAATAGAGCTACTATGAAAATTTATGAACTTAGGGATTCAATTCTCTGATATAAATACCTAGAAAGAGGATGGCTGAGTCTTATGATGGGCATAGCTTTAACTTTTTAAGAAATGGCCAAGCTATTTTCCAAAGTGGTTGTACCATTTCACATAACCAGTAAGGGTATATAAAAGCACAGGTGCTAGCTTTCTGGGCCCCTGCCTGCTGCCCCAAGCCCACCTTCCTGTTGTTTGGCAGCCTCTTTCCTCTCCAGCTGAGCAGACAGACACTCCTGTGGTCCCACACGACAGCCCATTGTCAATCTGTTAAATGGTGATGGGAAACTGCCATCTCCTTGGCATCGTGTTCAGAGCTGTCCAGAAAGCAATGGGGAGCCTCCACCCTCTGGAACATATGCACAGAGATAACTAACCCTGCCCGCACCCCATGTGTGAGAGGAGCAAAGACACCACACGTGAAAAGAGGACAGGAAAGGCAGGTCCTTGGAGGTTGATGTGGTCGGGAACATTTCCTGGAGAAGACGACCATCTCTGGCCCTTAAAGATACCTGTATTCAGAAGAAATGCTCTCTATCTTTTCTTCCATTTCTACTATTCCATATCCTATTCTTAAGACCTGTCTCAGAGCTGACCTCTTCTAGAATAGCATGATGATAAAAAGCACAAACTCTGGCTTCAGGCTACTTGGGTTCAAATCTCAGCTCTACTACTGACTCGCTGTGTGACATTGGACAGGTTACTTAACCCCTCTGTGTCTCAGTTTTCCCCTCTCTAAAATAGAATAAGCGCCACATGGGACTATTAAAAGGATAAATAAGATAGTGCACGGAACATGTTTAGAAAAGTGCCTGATGTGTAATTAGCTCTCAACAAACGTTAGTTGGTGACTTCTCTTACCACTGCCTCATCATGGCTTCCCTGAGCACACATAGTCTGAGCACATTTACTCTTGTTCTGTAGGCATAACAGTCTCCTCAGCGACAATCTTCTTGGGATCTCCCTGCTCTTCTCTAAAACCCTCTTTGCACTCCGTGCATAAGAATCCTCCATATATATCCCTAGCTAATCAATTCCATTGCCAGGAGTCTTCTGATGGCAAGTATCATAAAACATAATTTAAGTTTGTTTGATCAATAAAGAGTATTTCTTGGCTTTGTAGCTGAAAAGTTAATATTTGAGACTAGGTGCACCTGAGATTTGATCCACCAGGCCAACCTTAGCTCCAAGAACATAGTCTCTTTCTGTCTTCACCATTTTATAATAGCTTCTTTCGTGTCAGTTTAATCCTAAGAGTATTAAAGGAAAAACGTTATTCTGAAACTAGTCAAAGTGGTAAGGAAGACTTTATTCAAGACTATGAAAATAGGGGTATTGCAACAGGGAGGAGAGATCAGACTCAACTGTAAATACAAGGACAAGCGGGGATTTGTAGCCAAGAAACAGGTGAGGGGGTTCGTTGGTGGATGGAAAGTTACTAAGAGGAGACATCAATGGTTCGGGGGCTTCTGGCTAAACTCACCTAACAAGATTCTCACTAATGGCAGGCCAAGAATTTACACATCTGAAGTGAGGGATAAGGAACTTGATCGGGTATCAAGGGTGATGACACACCAAGAGTGGGGAAATGACTTAGCAGAATTCTTACCAAAACTGGACTGGGCAGGCCAAAGACAGGACAGGGACCAAGGTCAAGGCCTAGTGGAAAAGAGGGCTCAGAGGAGGCTGACCAAAGTGTGAGCAAGGACATGTATTTAAGTGGCTCCTCTTGTGGTTGCAAATGGCTGCTGGCAGCTCCTTGCTCTATGTGCTCCGTGTTCAAACCCAGTAGGAAAACCAAAGATGACTTTGTTCTTAATTCCCAGAAAAAAGTCCAAAGAATCACTCAGATTGGACAAGCTCAATCACGTGTCACCTCTGGACCAAGAGGTTTGCTCATGCTGGTTGGTTTGGCGTAAGCCACTTGCTCCACCTCAGGGGTCAGGAAAGGAAACAGTATCACCCAAATCCTGGGACTCTTGAACAAAACTGGGGCTCAGGCTCATGCCTAAATTTGCAGATCTTCCTGGCAAGAGAATAAATAGAAGCCCACCATCCATATGTAGAAATACTTTACAGTTATCAATCAAGCTAATGAAATGATTAAATAAAATATGTTCTATCCTCCCTGGGGTTTCCAGATCAAATAATGACGTGCTGAATTTTTATTTGCTAAATCTGGCAACCGCACTTTTCCCATGTCAGATGTACCTTCACAGTGACAAAATTGAAGAATAGGTGTGACAACGCTACCTCTGCGTCCCTCTGATGTTCCCCAGAAGAGCACAAAGGGAAGCAGAAAAGGGGTGCTCCTCGCTCCTGGGAGTGGCGTTGTTATGCAGAACCTACCGCCTCCCGCCTATCTGAGAAGAAGATGTGCACCATTATCTGTTCTCTTAGCTAAAACCTTCCCACTCTCCACAGCACTGTCCATTTCTAATTCTGCAGTGGGATAACCCACAAGCCTTCCTGGCATTCAGGCCCAGCTGCCTTTTGTTTTGAGGAAGCAAGGCTGGAGAGGTACAAAGGCATTTCCCTGGGGCCTGAACCGTGTTAGTCACAGAAGCAGATGTTGGAGTTACAAGTCATGCTATGCCAGGGCTAAGCACCAGATCCACATGACAGAGGCGACCATGTGTGCTGTAATAAGTGTATTCTTATGCATATGTTTGTGATATGCAGAACTCTCTAAAGCTTGGGACTCAGGGCAGGGGCCTTTGTGCCAGGTCTAAGGGCAGCATTGATCTTTTTCCTCCTGGACATACATACATGCAGCCAGACCACACTTCCCGACCTCTGTGGGCCGCGTTATCGAGTTATGCCCAGTGATGTCGGCTACTTCTAGGCCTGACACATGAAAGCCTCCCACGTAATTCTTTGCACTCTCTTTTCCTCCATTCGCTGAATAAATGGAGAGAATTCTAAGACTCTAGAGGAGAATAGGATCACAGATGGAATAAGCTTCTGTCCCTGAATGACTGCTCAGAGCAGAGTATCCCTGCAACTTCCTCTAATTAAATTCTACCTGAGCAAGAAATCTATTTCTATTATGTTAAGCCTCCGATCTGTTGGTTTTTCTCTGTTAAAGCAAACAGTACCACCTTAAGTTCTGCAAGGGCTGATGGGAAAAGGGATAGAGATAGTGTTTGCTGGTGTTGCAACTAATAAACTAGTATCTACCAGATTACCTCCGAATGGCAATTAGGCATATAGCAATAATGGTCAGGTGGCACTACCTAGCTTCCCAACTGTGTCACCAGAGTCTTTGTGCATTACAAAGTACAATTCAACCTGGAGGCTGTGTGGTTCACGCAAGGTACCTAACAGCACTCTGCCCAGGTGACTTACAGCATTGGCATGCAAAGAATTCAGGATGTGGAATTGACTTTCCAATGCCTGCATGTCATACTCTTATCAATATGATTTTAAGCTATGAACTGAAAAACCCAATAGTACAGTAAGTGGCTATAAAAATGTCAGTGTTGGCCCACAGTTAAGAGCTGGTGGGCAACAACATAGCCTGTTGCTCAAGAAGCCACCGGGTCAGCAGCCTCTCTTTTGTAGAGCAAACACAGGGCAGTTTTCATCCATTTGCACAGAGCCTCAAAGAGCTGTATTCGAAATGACCTCTGATGCACTATTGTTTGGGGGTAGGGTGAGGGTGGAGGTGAGGGTTTACTCAAAAGTTCCTAAAGACAGAGTCTAAAGACCCGTAGACTGACTCTATGGTGCTGGGGAGCGTGGGGGTGGGGGTGGGGGTTTCTTTGACTGGAGAACAGTATCAACAGACAACAGGATGTGGAATGGTAAAAAATCTTGGGAGATCTGTAATAATTGGGAGAGAAATATGTAGGGTCTGGTATTTCAAAGAGAAGTATCAAAGTGTTGAATGAGAATAAATTTATAAAGCCAGTGTATATTGATTGGTCCCATTTGTGGGGATTTTAATCTTCTTTAAATGCGCTATCTTCTGTAAATACGGTAAAGCCTTTTCATGTGTTTGAGACCATGGTGACTACTCCCAGTCCACTACCGTCCTCTGACAGAGAATGGGGGCTTGATGTTGTCCCACAACCTGGAGGCAGGTCCTGCCAGGTGAGCCCGAAGTGGAAAGAGAAGGGCACGTGGCAGTTCTGTTTTCAATCAAGTTTGAGAGTCTTGATGTGTTTCTAAAACATTCAGCAAAGAGTTAAATAAGAAGCTATAAAAAATGATAGAAACAATATGAGATCTAACATCTCAACAGTTGCCAAAACTAGCAAATAATCAAAATCTGACCACAGAACTTCTCCAGATACACAATGGCACCAATACCAGCTTGAGAACAAAGCTGCCCAATATATGTTTTAAATCCCTCTCGTCTCCGCTCATCTCCTGACCAAATGTTGGCAGCAAACTGGCTCACAGAATTTCGAGTTGTAAAAGGGTTCAGAGATTAACTGGAGCAGTAACTCTCAAATCAGGGCTTGATACGCCCCCAAGGGAGATGGGGGTTATCAGAATCTGGGGAAGTGGATGTCCTAACGAGTATTCGTTGTGGTAATTGGATACTGGGGGCAGGAAGGAATATTGCTTTCCTAGAAGACACGCAAAGAAATCCCGTCCGCTGGGGGAGAAACATAGACATCCTCTCCCCCAACCAGGAAAATCACGGTGGAGAGCACACCAGAATTTCAAGAGGTGAAAGAAATGATGTATGAGCTGTGGATATTAACAAAAGGGGATGTTGTTTAAAAGCTAATAAAGGCTGATAAAGAGTAACCTCTTTTTCACATATTTAATAATTCATTTACCCTTCCACTCAATTCAGCAAATTATGATTGGACACTGGCTATGTCCAAGGAGAGTAGAGGTATTGAGAAAACAAGATTAAATAAGGCGTAGCAGCAGCCTTCTGTAATCCAGTGTGGACACTCACATATAAAAAGAAAATGGACAATGCAAGTTTAGGTTTGTAGAGATATGCAAGCTTTCCCAGAAGAGACAAATCCTAACTGTAGGGTATGTTAATAATTAGCAAAGACTCCCCATCACCATCATCACCATCACCAAGCTCATTACTGTACTTCCCACGAGCCAGGTAATAGAGTCCATATCTTAAGAGAGAGGAAAAGTCAAAACTGTGATATGCAGCCTCTAAAATGACTCCCGCTTATCCTGGCCTTCTGATACTGCATAACGCCCTCCTCTTGAGTGAGGGCTGAATCTAGTGATTCCCTTCTCAAGAAAAGAAGACAAGTACAGCAAAGTGATGAGATGCCATACTCAAGATCAGGTTACAAAAACACCCTGGGTACCAACAATCTTTCTGTCTCTGTCTCTGTCTCTGTCTCTGTCTCTCTCTCTCTCTCTCTGCCCTTGCTCTGGAGGAAGCAAGTTGCCATGCTGTCAGTATCTCCATGGAGAAGCCCAAGTCCCAAGGCCAAGCAACAGCCAGCGAGGACCCAGGGCCTGCCAGCATGGACCTTCCCCCAGTCCAGTTCTGAGACCCTGCATCAGAGACACCAAGCTAAGCTGCGCCCAAAATCTTGACACCCTCCCCCACCCCCTGCCAATGGTGAGATTATAAATGTTTGTTGTTTGAAGACACCACACCTTGGGCTAGTTTGTTACGCAGCAGTAGGTAGCAGATTCCTAACAACCATTGACTGTAGAGAGAAAAACTGACAGGAAGCACCTGCATGAATCTCACTCAAGCTGATATCCTTGAGGATAAATTCAACAATTCGGGATTCTAATAAAATTCTACAGATGCCACTTTTTAAAAGGGAAGGGTGATTACTAAGGGTTGAGGGTAAGGGAAGTGGGAAGATGTTGGCCAAAGGGTGTAAACGTTCAGCCATGAGATGAACAAGTTCTGGAGACCTAACGTAGGACATGGCAACCACAGTCAATAGTACTGTACTGGTACTTGACGTTTGCTGGGAGGGTGGATCTTACGTATTCCCACCACACGCACAGAAAAGGTCACTGTGTGAGGTAATGGATGTAAATGTCAATTAGCTTGATTGTGGTAATCATTGCACAATGTATACATATGTCAAAACATCATGTTGTACATCTTAAATACAAACAGTTTTTATTTGTCAATTGTACCTCAATGAAGCTGGGGTGGGGGAGGGGAGAGTGAGGGTCCATGTGTCCCCCTCTCCGCTGGCTCCCCGTCTCGGCACCTGAAGCAGCCCCTCTGCGGTGGGAGGGAGGGGAGCCCATATTCTGCTCACAGCAGAAGGTCTGTACGTGGCGGAGCATGGCACAGAGAGAGGCTGCTTCTGGACTTTTCCACTATAGTTCTCATTTTATTGCTGGAAATATTTTCTTCTCTGCATTAAAAGATTTCAAAAATTTCACCCCAACCATCTATTCATCTGTTTAAAGAAAGCCTCTGCCCATCCTAACTTTTTTTCCAAGACATTGTTATCCATCATTTATCCGTCATCATTTAGTAAATGTTTTCCTCTGCTGGGTCATCCATTGCAGGGACAGAGATGGGAGATGCCAGGGCTCCTTGCCATTCTGGAGGGCTCTCCCCACCCACATTCCTCTGAGGTGTCTGTGAGTGTCTGGAGCAAAACCCAAACGGTAAAAAGCTTCATTAAGAGGAAATGGCAGGCCTGGCGCGGTGGCTCTCGCTTGTAATCCTAGCACTCTGGGAGGCCGAGGCGGTAGGATCGCTCAAGGTCAGGAGTTCAAAACCTGTCTGAGCAAGAGCGAGACCCCGTCTCTACTAAAAATAGAAAGAAATTAATTGTCCAACTAAAAATATGTAGAAAATTTAGCCAGGCATGGTGGAGCATGCCTGTAGTCCCAGCTACTCGGGAGGCTGAGGCAGAAGGATTGCTTGCATCCAGGAGTTTGAGGTTGCTGTGAGCTAGGCTGTTGTCACGGCACTCTAGCCCGGGCAACAGAGTGAGACTCTGCCTCAGAAAAAAAAAAAAAAAAGAGGAAATGGGAGTGATTAGGCTGGGCTAACTGAACATTCACTTTAAATGTGGTCTGGAAAAAGAATTGGATAAGAAAATTAACGGGGTAAACAAGTAAATTCTCTATTATCTCCAGCCTAAATAAAATAATAGGGTTCTAGAATTTTATCCCGATTAATGTAGGACTATCTCTCACACAGGTACCTGGAATGTGCCCAGCACAGGGAAAGTACTGAGTTAGCGTTTGATGAATGACTAAATGAATGGCTATATGGATCGATCCATTTTCAAGAAATGAGAATGCAATAAAAAAATGTCTAACACTAAAATGAGACTGAAAAGTTTAAAACTCTTGGCTTCAGAGGTGACGTGAAAAGCAATAGATACTTTTAAAAAATGCTCAGAAGTGTTGTCATTAAATAAAAACTTCCACTCTATAAAATATTCTATCAACATGTATTATAGTTGATGGTGATTAATACTTATTTATAAGGAAAAATATCTCTATGAAGTAACTTAAGTGCATTGATTTTTTTAAATGCTAACTAAACTGTTAAAAAGAATAGAAATAACTTGTTGAGTCTTACTATATGTCATTAGCCTATTTCCTTTCTAGCACTGATCACTATATGCATTTGTATTTTTGTTTGTTTATTCTTTGTCCCTCCAACACACACACACACACACACACACACACACACACACATACTGCCACAAAGGCAGCAATGTGATAAGTTCTGTTTGCCACTTTTCTCCAGCCCTGAGGACAGGCATGCTACATTGTGGGCATCCTAACTTATAAATATTTACTGAATGACTGAATGAATGCTATCTCATTTATTGCTAATTGATTAAAGCATGTTTTCACATAATGCAAAGATTTTAAAGACCTGGTCCTCAAAGTAAAACATTTCAGAACATCTCCCACCCCCAACTCACCTCTCACTCAACCCATTTGGTTTTTAGGAACAAAATACCTAATCCTGTGTCGGGTGCTACTTTTGTGCTACTTTTCTGCTCCTCCTAGCGCAGGAGGATTCCTGGAAAGCGCTGCTCCAAATTCAGCCTAAGGCCGGAGGGAGGCAGGGGACGCAGGTCTGTCAATGGCCCCGAGCGAGGCCCACAGCACGTGGTTTCCGGAGAGACCTCACAGCTCCTGGACGTTCCACCCCGTGCCAGCTAATAAATGAGATCTGACAAGGCTTTAATCTGAAGTGGTGTTTCCCTCTAAAGCTCCTCTCAATCTTAAGCAGAGCCACAGATAACAGGAGGAAAATGGAAGGAAATATTGTGAAACCCGGGGAGACTGCCCTTGTTAACAGCTCAGAGGGAAAAAATAATAATTTTTTGGCCTTTGCTTAATTTCCTAAGACTTCAGATTTAAGCTCAATTTGCTGTGAGAATTGTATCCAAATCTGGGATAACTCCATTCCTTTTATATGTGGGTTCGATTTTTCTCCTTCTGGTTTTTATTTTTAGCAGTACCTCAATTATTTTAAGATGATAATAATCATCAGAGTTGTTTGATTCCGAGCTTATGTAGAACGAGGCCAGCAGTTCTCTTTTTCAAAGTCTCAAGAACCCAAACTTTCACAGTCCCACATTCTGCTCCCAAGACATTAACTCTAATTAAGCTAATCAAACCCATGCACAGTCGTAAGAATAAAAAATACTAAAGAACAAGACAACTCTATGAGAAACAGATATTATACAGCGAAAATAAAATGAATTCTGCAGACTTCTTTAACTACTGTTCCATTAAATCCATTTATTTTTGAATGAGCTTTGATCTTTTTTTCATTTCATAGACAAAGATGTTGTCATTAGAGGAATGAATTACTTCCTTTAGGTTGACCTAATTCATATTCCATACCAAGAGCCAATCTTATTACAACTGCAATTGAGCATAATCCAATTACAATTTTTATTTCAAAATATAACATGATCCCCTGAACCTGAGAACCAAATGCACTCCAAGGTTCACAAAAAATGCAAGATTTCTATTTGCATGAATTAGGAAGACTATTTACAGGCCTGTTTGGAGGAACTGGATTCTGAGGGTTAGAAAAATGGAAATACCAGCCCACGGTATCTCCCACCAACAACCTCGGCCTAAGGGCTGAATGTCCTCCTCCCGGACTAGGCAGAAAATTCCTGGCCTTGGCCGTGCCCCAAATATCCTTCATTAGTATGTTTGTGTTCACTCTCATCTGTTACTAACCCTACCCCTCCCACCTGCAGTGTCTTGTTTGCACTTTTATGGAAGTTTTATGGCTCTTTCTCCAACCTCCTCCGGTTCTCATCACCTCTGATCACGTCTTTTTAGCGTTTCTCAAGGTCAGTTCTAGACCACGCACTGGCCCCCCAAATGAATGTCTTTTCCCCCTGGGGTGTTGTCTGAGAGACAACACTCAGGTTGCCCGTGGCGCTTCTTACACTTGGTGCTACCTGAGTTTCTCTCACGGGTTCATGAGAAAACAGCTCATTTTATGTGCTCGGTCTACCACCCAGGATTGCCGTGGAGAGCAAATAAAATGTTTATAAAATGAAATCTAAAAAGGGGCTTTGTGCAACACTGACAATACTGCCATGTGTTACTCCGGGGCAATGCCAGAAGCAGGCAGTCACGGGGACTCCAAGCACATAGCATCCCTGGGAGTTGTGCAGTGCACATCTTACACAGTGACCCTCGTGTGCTAGATAAATGTGTTGTCCTTATGGATTGATTCAGGAGGCTTAATGCCTAAGGACTAAAGGGAGAATAAGAACAGAAGAAAGTAAAAGTAAGAAAGGAAGGAAAGTGACTGTAAAAGAGGTAGGTGCTGTGGAGTAATGGCCGGAAACATGTGCATGTATGGCCATTGGAAAAAACTTAGACAGACACACAAACCCTTAATCTGAGCTACATCTGGAGTGTTGGATGGGGTATTATTTTAATCACAACTTTTATAGGTTTAGAAGCAATAATAAAAGAAGGAGCGGAGGAGAGGAGGGAAGGAACACTAAGCCCTGGTTAGGGAGGGAGGGTGATGCACACGATTGCACACTTGCGTGTCATACTCTGACACTTTCCTCATCCTCTGCCATCCACACTTAGCTTCAAGGGTCACTGATGAGGGGGGACGACTGAGGGGAACTACTAGGACCAAGCCAGGGGGCCGCTTCCCACTAACACTGTCACGTTAGGCACCTCTTACCTCCTCTGGCTTCCGGTCTCACGTTCAGGTGACTGCCGAAGCCAGGACAGCGAGTAGCATCACCAGGGAGTAAATATAGGTGGTGGAGAAGACCACAGGGGTTAGAAGATGTGAAATGTTCCCTTCAGGAGAGTCTGGGGAAAGACAAGAGTCAGCACGAGGGAAAGGGCGCTCTGGGAGAGAGGAGAGTCGTTGTCACAGCTGTGCAGTGGACACCGAGAGACCGGAGGAAGAGTTGGTATTACTGCAGAGGGCTAGCTGGGTTGCAAATGAGAGAAATGCATCTCAAGCTGGCTTAAAAACAGCAACAAAAAGGAAGTGTGTTTGCTCCAGTAACTGCAATGTGTAGGGGTATCCTAACTCCACTCTGCCCAGCACATCCTGCTGGGCACCATTCAAGCCTCTGCTTCTACCCACATCCCCCAAACTTAAAAAAAAAATATATATATATATAAAATAATAAAAAGTTAATGGACTCATTTACTGCATATTACAGTTTTATGTTTATTACTGAGGCATTCAGATTTGTTAATTTACCAAATACTGTAGCTGCTTATTCTTGAGAAGCTGTGGGTTTATGATGGTAACTGTAGGAAACATCTCACCAAGCATAGCTCATTCTTGAACAGACACTCAAAACATTGTCTTGCAAATATGAAGAACTTGGTACTTTTTCAAAGGGCTTTTTCACCTCTCATGTTGCTTTGCACTTAGAGCCACCCTGAAAGACAAGATGGGTAATACCATACCCATTTGAGAGACATTGTAACCGAGGTCCTCCCCAAGGCAGCAATTAGATAGAGGCAGAATTGAAACAAGAACCCAAGATTCTGAAATTTGTAACTAGTATAGTCTAATGGTGAGGAACACAGGCTCTGAGGCCAAACTGCTTAGGTTTGATTCCGACTTCACCACATGCTGGTTATGTGCTCAAAAGCAAATTATTTAGCTGCTATGCAATTCCATTTCTTTATCTTAAAAGTAGGGTGTTGCAGGTTGACTTCTGTCTCTCCAAAAGATATGTTCAAGTCCTAACCCAGGTACCTGCGAATGTGATGTTATTTGGAAGTAAGATCTTTCTAGGTGCAATCAAGCTAAGATGAGGTTGTACTGCATTAGGGTAGACCCTCAGCCCATGACTGATGTCCTTATAAGAAGAGGACATTTTGGACACAGACATACAGAAAGGAAAATGTCATATGAAGACACACAGGCAGAGGGGTGACAGCTGTATGATAACGAAGGCAGGGATCGGAGTGATGCAGCCACAAGCCAAGGAATGCTGGGATTGCCGGCAACTAGTAAAAGCTAGAAAAACACAAAAAGAGAAAAGGTTTTCAGAAGGAGTATGGCCCCAACACCTTGATTTCTGACGTCTAGCCTGCGAGAGAAGAAATTCCTGTTGTCGTGAGCCTTCCAGTTTGCAGTCATTTGTGACGGCAGCGCCAGGCAGCTGACACCTGGGATCATCACATTCCCCGCTTTGGTAGGTCAGGTCATTGCTCAATACTTTCGTTGTTCCCCTTGAGAGGATGATACACCCTCGGCCATTTGCTTTCAGATTGGCCGTATTGTTTGTTTGCTTTGGCCAAGGAAATGTTGGTGCAAGTGAGAGACGCCACGACCGAAGGGAGGCTTTGAGAGCGGCAGGTGATTCTGCCCTCTTGTGTTTGCCCCTCCCAGGAGACATGCCGTCCTTCCACAGGGACTCCTCCGTTAGCGTGGGTGCCCCGGTGAAGACCACAGGGAACAGAGCTGAAGTTGACCTGTAACGAGCACTAACGTGAGCAAATAATAGGTCTCCGTCGTCATAAGCCACCGACATTTAGGAATATTTGTTGCAGAAGCAGAATTTAGCCTAAAATGACCAATATACTATTAGTCCCTTGTGAAGACTCAGTATCATGATACTTGTAAAACACAGTGCTGGGCATATTAATAATAAAATTTAAGCACTATTATTGTCTTCTCCACTCAAACAGTGTGTGACAATTACTAAGTGCCTGCCACGTGTCTGAATACCGTGTTTGGTAGGGGTAGACAGGTGACCAGAGTTGGATGGATATACATTATCCCCTGGATTTCACTGGAATACGCCCTCTGGAAGAAAGAAAAGTATGACCTGGATTCCTAGCAACAATAGTGACATATGCGTGACACTGGAAAGGGGTGTCTCTTCTACTCTAATGAGAGAATCTAGCTGACAATGAAGTCAGCGCAGAGAAAAGAAGAGGCTAGAGTTAGAGAAAGGGGAGGAAGAAGAAGGAATCCTTTTGACATCATCTAAGCCTCTTGGATGCAGCCACGCTCCCCCTAGATTTCCAGTTACATGAGCCAACACTTCGCCATTTTTCCTAAGCTGCTTTGAGTTGTGCTTCTGTTAATAGACAGAGTCATGACCCCTGGCGAACTGTCCTAATTCCCCGCCACCAGATGGTCACTCCTCAAGGGCACAGGCTGTGCCTCATTCATCTATATAATTTCTGCAGCTCTCAGCACAGTGACGGCGCCCTTGGCTCTCCACTACATAGTGTGTTTGGAAATTTACACAGAACCTTCAGGCACTACAGAGACTGTTGGTCTCCCTATACACACAACCCACAGAGGAAGTTACTTGTAACTTATGCTGTAGAACTGTCCTCAGAAGATTACAGATAATGAACATTTTAAAAATTATCATTTGTAAAAATTGGAATATTTGAGAAGAAAAGCTTAAAATTAAAAACAGTAACTTATCATGTACAAAGCCTTTCAAAGAATCTGCCCAACTTCTCTGAATCTCTGCTTTTTCATCTGTAAAATGGAAAAAAGTATTAACAAGTTTCCCTTCTGCCTTGAGACCCAGTAAGATATATTACAAAAATAGTGTGCATAGATTTTTACAGCAGCTTGTACAGTGTCAAACAAAAAGTAGCTGTTGTTCCCACACATTCATAGTGAAAAACACCTTATTTGGACTGTGTAAGTCCTGATGGACTTTCTGGGGGCATTGGGGTAATGGGGTGATTCCATTTGGAACTTTGGATATAAACAAAGTGACTCGATTTATCACAGCAAATAAGCACATTCATGTTACATTAACCCCAAAAGGAGATTGGCCAAAATCAAGATAAAATGTGGACAGGGAGCCAGATTCCCAGAAATCCCAAAGCCACCACATAGACCGACAACTAAGAATCAGGCTCAGCAGAGGCAGGAGCCAAAAGCCCAGAACAGAACACACTGGCTGATGCTGCTCCGCAACCAGGAGCGCGGGTGAGAACACACAGGCAGGTGCGCGGGGCCATGCCCCTCCCAGGCGTGGCTGTGAGTTAGCGCAGTTGAAAGGCTTGGGATTTGTTTCCTTTGGCAAATGTTCTTCTTTTCTCCTAACTGGACACCCCCTTCCATTCTTGCCCCCTTGTGATCAACGTTCCGTACAGCAGCCATAGAGAATTTGAAAAAACAATGACAAAAACAGAATCCTGTGTCTGCATGGCTTGAAACTTCTAAGTGTTTCCCAGCACAATTTGAAGAGCATTGCAGCTCTCTACTCTGGTCTGTGAGGTTCTGAATAACTGGCCTTCCACATCACAGAGGTTTCTCTGCCTCCCTGGCAGCCACACTGGCTTCTTCCCAGATGTTCCCAGATGCAGCAGGTTCATCCCTGCATCAAGACCGTGAGCGTGCTGTCCCCTCTGCCCAGGCTGTGTCTAACCATGACTCCGCACTGCTCGTTTCTCCCTGTCTTTAGACCTTCGCTCAGGGCCACCCCGGAGAGGCCCTTTCTCCCCATCTGATTTAACACTGTCCTTCCCTCTGGCTATTCCATTCCATTTCTACTCGTACACATATCAGTTGTCACTGCCTGAAAGCATGGCTTTACTTTGTTATAGGTGTGTATACACATGCACACACACGTATGTACACACATGATACACATGTGTATGTATGTCTGCTCTTTCCTCAAACTAAAAATCAATTTTCATGAATGTAATGTTGGGCTCTTCCTCTCGTCTTTCTCACCCATTGTAATCCCAGTGCCTGGAAAGTGCCCGGCGCAAAGTAAGTTCTCAATAAATATTTGTAATGTGAGAGGGCAGATCTTTCCCAGCAGTCCCTGTCCTTACCTGATTCTGTATTTGCCAGGCTGGCTGCCCCCAGTCCCCCAAGTACCAGTCAGCCCCGGGACGGCAGAGGGCCTTCCGAGCTTATCAAGTCCGTTCTCCTGTCTTCAGGCAGGACCGTGCCGGAGCCATTTCTAACGGAAAAGAGTCTCCCGTCTAAATGCCTGTTGACAGACATGCCGAGTGGTACAAGACCCACCAGAGAGAAAGCTTCATTCTGGTTTTTAATATTTTTGTGCTTTGCAAAGTACAAACTAGACGAAAGTCTTAGTATATGGCAAATATAACAAGTAGGTTTCAATTCCAGGGCCGACGCTGACGGATTACTAGTATCTGTCTGAAACGGTATGCTGAAGAATTTTAGGCTGTTTTGAGGTCATGGAAAACAAAATACCCTGGGATTGATTACTAGGGTCTGCATGGGCATGGCACAGAGAGGATATAAAAGTAGTATTATTACATATTTACAGCTCATAAAGACACAAAGTTTCCTCTTGACCAACGTCTACACCATCTTGCCTGCTTTGGTGATGTCCCCAAAATAACGAGAGTGAGAGAGCTGGGTCACTGCTCTCTCTACACCTCGTGACCCTTAACTGTCTCTTACTTCCCTTGATACTCCCCCAAAGTACTACGAGTGTCTCACAACTTCCCAGAGTGGGAGATTTCAAGCAAAGTCCATAATTGAATAATATCTCATGGTCAAGGGAAGAAAAATGACCTAGGACAAGATAAAAATAAATCCCCATCCATAAACACCACATTCCTAGTTGAAAGGATAGGTTCTAAGTCTCTGAGGGTGTCTCCAGAGATTCCAGGCTTCACGTATAGGTTGATATCTCTTTTCCTGGACTCACATTTTCAACCTCCTCCTACATATATCAACCTGGGAGTTGCTTGGGTGATTCAAGCTCAGCATGCCCCAAACAAAACTCAATCTTATCTTTGCTCCCACAGTACTCAAAAGCTACGTTGTCTTCTCTCTTCCCTATTCATTCAATAAATATCCCTTTAGAGCCATTCCAGGCACTGGGCCTTGGAGGTGAGCAATGCAGAGAAGGCCCTTGCTCTTGCAGACAAGATCACCAGATTATACAACTGTGTGAGGCGGAAATTATGTTCTGTTCTTTGTGAACGGTGTCCTTGGGGATGTACACCACGCCAGCCTTTCTCATAGGGTTAACATCTAGAAGGCAATCTGAAAAATAAGTGTGTGCACAATAAGTAGAAAAAAAATCTTTCCGATAGTCGTAAGTGTTATGCAGAAAATAAATTGATATAGCAGGGAGTGGAGAGCATGGGCCACATTGGATGGAGGTGGGGGAGCCAGGAAAGGGAAAGTGTCTTTGAGTGTCTTTGTGTGACGTGAACACACGTGAGAGTCATGACAGGGGTTAGTGGTGTAGAGGTTGCGGCAGAGCATTTCACACAGAGAGATCTTCAAGGGCAGTATCTGGAAGGTGGAAAGAAGCACGAGCTGCAGAGAAATGGAGCAGAGGGCCCTTGGCTGGAGATAATGAGTGAGGAGCTCTGGGCGGGGATGAGGCCCAGGACTATCCTTGGCATTGCCACCCAAACTGAAGTCCCCTGCGTAGAAATACTGGCTGGGTCACCACTGCCCACTGGTCAAGGTTCAGATCTGAGCCTCACTCTTGTCCTCTTGCCCCCTCCCATCCCTAACACTTCTCATCCTTTTAGGCTCAGAAGTCCTTATTCTGTATGAAACATTCTTTATGTGCCCATATTTATGTATGCTCTTCCACCTCCCTGGAATGCTAGTCTTCATTTGGCAAATGTCAACCCAAATGCCCCTCTTCTGAGAAGCCTTCCCTGATTTCATCAGGCAGAGCCCTGGTTGGTACAGTGCTCTGGGTATGTCTTCTGCAGCACTTGTCAAGTTGGGATAAGAGCTCTCTGGGGACAAAGCCAATGCCCTCACTCTTGGAAGTTCCTGAGAGCAAAGATGCTTGTATCTGTAAGAATGCCAAAGACAAGCAGAGGCCCAAGAATTACTGAAGCTAAGAAAGTCATTCCATGACCCACCAAGATCCCTACACGTACCATTCGCTATGGTGTCTTGGAGTGACCATCCTTGGGTGCAGCATCCAGCAGCCATGATGGTTCAAATGCTGGTATCCAAGCCGCTCAGCTGCCTATTTGGAGCCCAGGCAAGGGGGACATGCTGTCTCTCTTCCCTGATATCTCCGGAACCCATCAAGTTAAATCAGCCTGTAACAGCAATATAAAAAGAACTAGATAATGTGTAACCAGTCATCAGCCCACTTGTCAAGGCAAGCTAATGACAGGTTAGTTTAACAGCACACATCTGGGTAGACAGATGCAAGCATCCCACAGACTCACGTAGCTGACTGCTCCCATGGTCAGAAATAAAAAAAAGTTAAGCGAGTCTGTGGCCACTCACATGAGCAGATCCCAGCATGACCCCGAGTAGATACATGGGAAGAGTCTAAACAAAGCAGGCAGTGGCACTGAGAATACTAATCCACACTCTTGAACTTCTGCCTTTTTTTCTTTCTTACAGCCCACATAAGACACCATCCTGAGAGGGAATGCTTATTGGTAAATGAGGATTACTTGGATTATAAAAATATTCAATATTTACTCAGTAAGAGCTGGGTGGAATGATAAAAATGGACTCAGTATACTTAAAACTAATGGAGCAGGAGAGGTGATATGGAGTCTTATTGTCTGAAAGGATCTTAGAGAGGATCTAGCCAGCCCTCGCTTGTTTACAGATGGAGAAACTGAGGCCACAATTGAGAAAGGAACTGGCTTAGGGCCACTCAGCTGTCTGGCAGCAAGAGAAAGACTAGAACTTCAGCACACCGGTAATCCCAAGACAAGGTGGGCTGGGCCAGGGGAGTGTTTGGCGAGGCAACAAGAAGACAAGGCCCAGGAGATGGAGAGATTTACCCCCCCTCAAGGAAAAAAAGGCTGGATGGGAGCAGGAGGCACATGAACACGCTCAGGGTGTGGATGGGATTCCAGTAAATTTGGAAGAAGGATACTCCAGGCAGAGGGACAGGTGACTAGAGCACAGGAGGAACAGAGGGAAGGCCGGTCCTCGGGGCCACAAGGATGTGCTCCACGTGTGCTCTGGCCAGAAGAGTTGAAGCAGAGGGGCACAGCTCAGCTTCCCACCCTGCACAAGCAGACTTCCATCCCGACTAACCGTCACCATCTCTCGCCTGGACTGGGTAACTGTCTCCACTTTGGGCCTTTGTGGCACTTTCTTCACCCTCAAGCCCACAAGATCTTTTAAAAGTATAAATTAAGTCACATTATTCTCTTGATTAAAATTCCCACATGTTTCCACTGTGCTTAGCATAAAATCCCAGTCTCTTTTTGTTGCCTGTGATACCCTGTGTAAAATGACATCTCTGAGCCTGGACTTGCCCAACACCAGGGTCCCCTCACTCACTATGTTCCAGCCTCTCTACACCTTCTTGTGGGTCCTCAGCTGGGCAAGGCTCATTCTCATCTCAGGGCTTTGCACCCACTGCTCCCTCTGCACAGACATCTGTGCTGCAGACCCCTACATACCTGGCTCCTTCTGAGTTCGGCTCCGAGATCACCTGCCCGGCGAAGCCATTCCTCACCAGGTGGCACCGACTTCCCCTTCCTGACATTCCAGGCACCCTGTGGGCATCACTCTGTTGTTCTGTTTTCTTCTCGGAGTTTCCCAGACAGTAGCTCAGCTTCATCAGCTACTTCAGGAGAACGGGATATTTGATAAGTGGTGCTGGTGCTGGGGACACTGATGGCCCATATGGAAAAAAAATAAAATTAGATCCCTACCTCACACCACATACTAAGGTCCCCAGATAGATGCACCACTTAAATGTAAAAGGCAACACATTAAAGCTTTTTTGAAGAAAATATAGGAAAATGTATTCATGATCATTGAGTGCATTAAATAGGGACAATTTTATTATGCAATGCCAATAATAATAATAAATAATAACCACAGAGAAGAGACTAACAAACATGACTACATGAAAATATGGAATTTCTGTTCATCAAAAAACAACATAAAAAGTGGGGGGAAAAAAGCCACAAACTGGGAGAATATAATTTCCAATCAGTCAATAACCAGTGGATAAAAGTTTAGTTTTTAGAATACTTACATAACTCTTGAAAATTAACAAGAATTTTTTAAAAACCCAATTCAATAAAAAATGGCCAAAAGACACAGTGGAACATCACAAAGGAGAACACGTGAATGACCAACTAGAAAAGGGCCCCTGTTCAACTTTACTGGTGAATAGGAAAAGAGAAACTAACATCATCAGGAAAAACATTTTTATAGCACTACATTGGTAAAAGTTAATAAAATCTGACAATATCAAATTTTGGTGAGGATGTGCGGCCATGAGAACTCACATATCAGTGTGGGAATATGAGTTAAAATAACTACTTCAGAAAAACAATTTCGTATCATCTTATCAAGCTGGAAAGGTGCCTATAGTAAATCCTAAAAACTTGACTTGTGGTCTCTACCTAGAGAAACTCCTGCACTCCTGTGCTTCTTCTAGAGCACATGTCTGTGAATATTTACAACAGCTTTGTTTAAAACTGCTCAAACAGGAAATAACCTAAATGTCCCGACACAGAAAAATACGTACATAAATGATGGGTGCTCATGAAACGGAATATTACACAGCGGCAAAAGTGCATCAGCTACAGCCACGCTCATCATTGAGGATGAACCCCAGAAGATAAAGTTGAATAAAAAACAAATCGCAGAAGAAAATATACAAAACAATCCTGCTTTTAGGAAATACATAGAGAAGCAAAACTAAAAATATATGTTGTTTAGAAATATAGACATATGTGGTAAAACTACAAAGAACAATGAGGAAACATTTTTTGTTTTTCAAAATCAGAGGAAATAAAATGATGCAAAGGACTGGCCGCACCATGACACAAAGGAAGCGAGGAAGGACGAAGCCGGGGTGGCCGGGAGCTGCCGCTGCTGCAGCTGGGCGAGGAATACACGGGGCCTCCTCATACATTCTCCGCACTTCTGTGCATGCTCGACATGGCCCACCGTTTAATGTGGTCTCTTTACTTTTGCGTGAGTATATGATGTACGTATGCACATATTTTGAGTACTTTTGTGGGAGTGGGAAGGCAGGAGATTGAAAAGAAGCATAACGAGGAATCTAACCCTCTTGGCAATGTTCTATCTCCTAATTTAAGTGGTGAGTGCATGTTTTTCTTTCCTTTTATTCTGCTTCAACGACCAATGTAGGTGTGATATGTATACAATCCATAATACCTACTTTATATAATAGTTTAAAGAAGAGAGACTCAAAGCAAGTGTGTGAGATGGCTGGGCACAGCCCCCTACTCCTAAACTTCAGACAGCTATGGTTCCTTCCTGTTCCGCAGATGAGGAAACTGAGTCTCAAAATGGCTACATGCCTAAGGCAGAGTAGCTGCAGGTGTCTACAGAAGGACAGGCAGGGCAGGAGGTGAGGGAAGGCAGGGAGGGACGATTGCCGGGAAACCAGAGCTCTGGCTCAAGAGCATGAGTCAGTCTCAGAAGAGGGCCACTTGGGACGTGGACTGCAGGGACACTGACCAAAGCTGTCAGGACACAGGCGACCAAGGTCTCAGATGTGGGCACCGTCCCTAAACAGGTCAGCTCCGTTTCTGCTTGTTCTCTGAACGTGAACCAGAATCCTGCAGCCTGCTGGTCTGCCCGGGAGCACGCCATCACCAGTGGGAGGGAGCAGGCGGTGTGACGAGCCAAGCCAACTTGCACGCTGCTGAGATAAAGTCCTGCCCATAGTGACCAGCAGCTTTGCGCGCTGAGGATTCTGCAAATGAGGGTGACTGTGTTATAAACACCCTGTTCCTATTCCTCCTGCCCCAGAGATCCCCGTTTCATAACTGTCGCATGTGTGTGCGCAGAGAGCCTCTGCTTCCTGGCCCAACCGCGGCCGGCTTGCAATTGTGCTCACAAAGGCCCACCCCAATGACTCGAAGCATCCCATTGGCAGTCACAAAGGCAAAGGAACTCCAGGTTACGGCCACAATTCAGCTTTGGCTCACCCCCATTGTGCCCAGCCGTGGCAGTGGTCTCAGAGCCGTCGGGGGTCTTACATATCTCATACGTGCAGCAAAGTGGGGGAACAATGTGACAAATTATGAACAAGCTCAGAGTCTAGCCTGTGGAATTCTTCCCTTTGTGAGTTACCGTCACGTGTCAGCCGGGCTGCTGGGCCGAGGGGAGGACGCAGGGGTGGGGGACATCCCACAGCAGGAGGCCAGCCCAGTGCTAGGACACTTTTATGCTTCCCACACTGAGGAATGCTTCTCTCTCTCTCTCTCTCTGTCTCTCTCTCTCTGTCTCTCTCTCTTTCCCCACCATTTACAAGGGCAAAGAAATTTATTCTGACTCCTTTTTTTTCTTTTAGATCTAAATATTCTATCTGAATATCAATACTATTGTTTGCCAAAGAAAACAAAAGATCTAAGCAAACCTTTACTGTCCATTCTCCTGAAAGCCAAAGGCAAAAAAACTCCAGTGATGTGGATGATCAGACTTGGTCCTAACACTTCCACGTCCCAGGAGCCTGCCTTTCTATTTCCTGGTGCCTCGATTTCCTCATCTGTAAAGAAAGAAAAAAATGACAATAAAAGTATGCACTTCATGCAATTGCATACATAGGACTAAGTGTCTGTTGAGGGCTTAGAACAGTATCTGGGACATAGAGAGCCCTCAAAATCTGCGCTGCTGCTGCTGCCATCATCATTATTATTATTTATAGTAGCACCAGCAGAAATATACACCCTATGACCATTTTTAATCATTCTCTTTCTTCCTCTCCCTTGGTCTTCTCACTTCACCTCTGATGGTTCTTTTATATCTTCAAGTGCCTAGTATCTAGGGAGGGGCAAGACACAAGGATTCTTAGTGAGTTTTTGTTTCCTAGCTGCCAAAAGGTGACATGCAAAACTGACTTTCCGTCACTGATGCTGAAATAAATTTACTCTACAAGGATGCTGTGTAAAGCAATGGAAAGGTTTCTCTCAAGGAAGCTTTCCAAGTTTTGTCGGGAGACTAATATCATGTTTTCTCAGAATAACAAAAAAAAAGTATCCTTTATGCAAATAATCTGTGAATGCACCATTAATATTTTAGTGTTCCAGGTGCAAAGTGCAAATTCTTAAGTTAAGGGTGGCTCTGCTTTTTCCTTTTTTTTACCCCTTTCTTTTTGGGAGGGGTCAATAGCTGTTTTTGCAAGGTCCCAATCAAATTCTTAATTGCAACGATTTCTTTTCTTCTTTTTTTTGCCTAAGAGACACTAAGTGAAGTCACACCTCTTGCTGATGTAGCCTTAAGTAGTTTTTCTTTGATAATGGCCATTCAGTGATCACAACAATGATGAAGGCGGAGCTCATCACCAATCTGCCCAATCTTCACAGATTCACAAACCTCAGGGGAGTGAAGTGGGGGAAAGAGTCAAAGTTTAACAATATCTCTTGTCATGGAGAATTAGAAACATGGAAAGGACTCCATTTTTAGTACTAGAAAAGAACAAGTAGAAGAAAGTGACACATCGTTCTTCAAATTAGCAACAGACACAGTAACATGGCAGCATGCTATCTTCCTCCTAAGGATCCAAATAAATACTTGTGGGTTTAGGGAAACTAGTACAATGTCCTTCTAGGTGAGACCTTGAGCATTTACCTGGGACACATGTCCTGGGCTTTTAAAAAGTAGCCAGTGTGGATGTCACAGGAAACCACGCACCTCGAAAGACAGAACAGAGCACAGAGGGTAAGTAGGGCTGTTAGAGGAAACAGCCAGGGCTCATTTTACAACAAACAGTGACACTCTTTTAGCTCTACAACCTGACTTCACATGTGGCCGCTGAGCACCGTAAGAATGTCCTGGGTTGGGCTGTTCGATAAAGTAAAACGTAAGTCCTGCCCTCAGAGTGTCTCATCTCACTGGGAAACCAAGACACGCACCTAGGAAAAAAGTCTGTAGTCGTTCAACGCAGACAGTGAGTCAGTTCTCAATAGATGATGGGACCGTAGACATGTTCAGCAGTGGAAGAGGGCTGGCCGCTGGTAGGGAAGGCTGCGTGGAAGCTTGGAAGCACAGTAGCATTTGGAGGGAGGAAGCGGAGGGTGGACAGCCTCGTAGGCTCAGCTATGGTGACTACTCAGCCCTCTTACTTCCTACTCTCCCCCATGACTGTGGCAGCCATCACTAGTCAAGTATTACTAATCAGCCATCACTAGTCAATCATCACTAATCAGCCATCACTAATCAATCATCACTAATCAGCCATCACTAATTAATCAAGCCAACTCTTCTCCATCATCCCCCAGTCCAGTCTAGCCTTCAGAATCCTTCTCAACACAGCATTCCTGGTATTACCAATCGATTACAATTAATTCATAAATAAAATTATTTGTTCTCCTATGTGAGGGGAAGTAGCATGAGTAAACCTGCAGGTGTGAGAGGAGCCATGGGGTCTGAGAGATCAGGCCACGTTTCCTGCCGGCCGTGAGTAATTGTGACAAGTTGCTAGGATGGCGGAGACTAAGAAGGGCCTCGACTCCCATTATATCTAAGTAGTGGGACATGGGGAAATGGGGCAGGATTAGAAGTTATCACCTGCATTTCTGACAAGTTCCTGCTGATTTTAAGCCAAATGGGGTAAACCATAAGCCACTTGGTGAGATATTTACATATAATGATATGCACTTCAGGGTGACTGAGATGAAGACAAATATTTGTAGCATGTCCCAACAGAATTGCACTTGCAGTGACCTTGAACAGAAGCAGCAAGAGGCACAGCCAGGCTGGCAGGCAGACTTTCCTTCGGAGGGTGACTTGGCAAGGCTGTGGCAGCGCCTCACTTTGCTATCTACCCCACATCCGACCCTACAAAGACAGGAGGGTGCTGTCTCAGTGGGGCAGTCCCCGTCTCCTGTCTGGTCGCTGTCCGCTTCCCCACACACCATGCGGGACAGGCTGCGGAGTGGAATCCAATGCAGAACCTCACTTTGACCCCTGAGGGAAGGAACATGCTTTCACTCCCCTTTCTTCCTGTGAAGCACCTCTTGTCCCCCATGCTCCACGGCACAGGTTGTTTTCATGGTCACTGAGCTGCCCCCAGCCCACAGGGGCTAAGCAAAGCCAGGGCCCTGTCAGTAAGGCTGGAGGAGATTGAGTCTGAAATGTATTCTTCATAACTACAGACCGCCCCTGCCCATCCCAGGTGAGGCTTCCTTCCCTGAAATACTGTGGCTTTGATTTCTTGTGGTCCACATACTCCTTGTAGGTCCACATACAAAACAAAACCCTCAAGTAAAAGCAGCAACACCCCCGGCACATATATATCCTAGAGCCATCAATCTTGTCAGGCAACTTCCCTCCCACTCTCCCCATTCCAAGGGAGATTACTGATGTCCCCAGAGAAGGAGGCCGGCTAAAAAGGAAGATGCAACTGCTTCTCCTTTTGCCAAATCAACGGGAACAAAAAGTCTGAGCACAACTCAGAAGTCGTCACTTATAGTAAACACAGCCACCCTGCCAAACTCGGGATAAGGATTTTATTTTATTTTAGGAAGGCAAAGATGACTTTTTTTTATTTAGCTTGAAATTACAAGGTGCGTAACCTTTCCTTTCTCCTTTGCTCTGAAATGGAAGCTTTCACACCACATTTTGTTTTCCGACAAGAGAAGGAGAAATCACTGGCCTTTGTTGCGGTACAGAGCGTCCCGACCCCCAGGCTTTGTGTTTGTGGGAGACCTCGGACAGTCCCCTGGCAAAAAGCACTCAACAAGATTATCCAGCTAGTCACAGCCTTCAAGGAATAAATATCTAACACCTTGTTCCCTTTTGCGGCTCAAAAGCCACTGTCACTGGGGTACACTGGTGGTTTAAAAAAAGGCTATAATTGATATGCAAACTAGAGGAGGATTTTCATGATTTCATAATAAAATGTTGAAACGCTTTGATCTCGAGTTGTAAGGAGGTGTGAAACAGTGCCTCGGAAACAGACAGATATTTGTGTAAGCACCCTTTCTGTATTGCCAGTGCGGAATAATAACATATCAAAGCCCCAACTTACCTCATCTGCCTGGTACAGCCGAGGCATAAATAAAGGGGAACAATGGAATTACTATTACTCACTCTCCGAGAGCCAGCGACATCACTGTATCCTTTATAATTGCTGGCAAGAAGATTAATGTTTTGTTAAATATCAGAGCAGGGTCACAAGGGGGCTTGCAGGCCTGTCTAAACATCTAGTCTTTAAGCTCCTCTCTCTCACTTGCTCTTTTTTGCGGAAATGAACTTGTAGCATTTCCTCTAATTATGGTGATTTTTGCTTTTGAAAGCTGGGCTACATCATCACTTCGCTCTGAACATGAGTGTGGGCACGTGCGCACACACACACACACATCCTCCCCAAGTGATATTCAGGGGTAGGCTTGATTTAGCCGCAGCATATGGGCAATGTTGTTATGGGGCGACCTTGCCCTTTTAACCACGTGGATAATTCATTGCCTGTCACCGTGGCCTGAAGCAAGGGGCTTGTGCTTAAGAGATTGACTTTATTGGGGTCCTCAGGGGGCTCCCTACCAAAGACTGCTATCATCGTTTGCGGCGCTTCTGTTATGTTTAGCCCGTACGCCTGTCCGTACAGATGTTTCCAACAGCAAACAGTTCATGACCCAGAAAGAACAAAATATTTTGGCTTTCCCCAGCTTTCAGCACCTGTTCAAACCAAAGGGGCTCCGAAGCTCTGTGCACAGATCAGAAGGCCTGGCCAGCAACTGGAGGGAGCCTACTTAATGGCTACAGCCAACCTGGCAACTTGGTGGCAAACCCAAGCCCCTGCATGTGGTGGCCAGTGCTGCCTTAACTCCCAGAAGTGTTAGCGGGCGACAAACAACAGATCCCATGGAAAAGATTCTTATGCAAAGAGTCTTACATGTATCTGTCAATTTGTCTCTAACACATCAGAGATTAGCCCAAATAGTCCAAGTCCATCTCTCCATCATTTATTCTACATTTTCAGGGCAATGCTATGTCTTTATTATAGCTCTGGGCTCTAGTCATTCCCCATTTGTGTAATTTCTGCAGGCCCAGGGTAGATTTTAGAAATTCTTCAGGATTGAATGATTTGAGGATGACTCTGGGGATAGGGGAGGCTCTTTACAATTTCCTAGTGGGAACAGAGATAACATTTAAAGGGCTTTGGATCAATAAAAATGTCTTACGATATGGCTGAGTACACAATAGGAACACTAAAGGAATAGCGTACAATAGTACACTAAAGGAACCCTTACCTCTGGCAGAATCTGACAGGAGGATATGTTCTGGAGGCTGCAGCAGGAGGACAAGGGCACCTTTCTAAGAACCTATTTACTTACCACTTCATACTCTTTGCCTGGACAAAAGGTTTTTAAGTTGCAGCTCCAATTTTAAGGAGATTTGCTTATTTGTTTGTTTTCTTTCTTGCGGCTCAAGGAGGAATTAAGAAGTAAAAGAGACAGCTTGGAATGAAGGTAGGTGTAAGAGACAATTGAATGTGAAAGGGAGGATGTCCTAATTTAGAGGACTTGCCTGGGCTTCACTAAGCTCAGTGACAGTTGGAGCATAGGACATGCCCTCTTGGCCCAGCATAAAAGGAAAGCAGTAATGTTCCACCTAATATGGACACCTGCACTTCATGTATACTTCAGGCCCTTCCTCAACAAACATGTGTTGAATTAATAAGTGGATGGATGAATAGGTGGATGGATGGATGGATGGATGGATCAATAGGTGGATGGATGGATGGATGGGTGGATGGATGGATGGATGCCTAGATGGTTGGATGGTTGTAGAAATTCAACACAAGGTAGACTAGATATGTAATCACTCAGCTATACCAGGCATTGGCAAATCATGACTCACTGTCCAAGTCTGGCCCACCATCTGTTTTTGTAAATTAAGTTTTATTAGAACACAGCTATGACAATTCATCTATGTTTGTCTTCTTTCATGATCCAAGGCAGAGTTGAAGTATTGCCACAGAGGAAGTATGGCCTGCAAAGCCTAAATTATTTACTGTTTTTTTACAGAATAAGTTAACCAACCCCTGAGCTACACTTTTACTAGATTTTCCGAGTCTGCTATCTTTCTTTCCTTTGTTTTACTGATAAAACAAACAAACAAAAAATAAAGCCACATATATTCTTTCAACTTGTATGAGCTCTAGTAAACATTCTGGGCAATAAATAACTAAATGAGAATATTTTGTAGAACAAGAGCAGCAAACCAAGCCAACTGCTTCATCTGGGACTCAATTAAAGAAATGATTTTTTTTCAATGCAGAACAAAGAAAAGTCCATGTGATGGATTTTTTGAGAGCCTACAAGGTATACACCAAACAATGTATCCTGTACTTTATATGGAAGTTAAGGGGATTTTTCCAGGGCTAATTTTGAT
The DNA here is from genome assembly GCA_963574885.1 of Lepilemur ruficaudatus. Taxonomy (NCBI): domain Eukaryota; kingdom Metazoa; phylum Chordata; class Mammalia; order Primates; family Lepilemuridae; genus Lepilemur; species Lepilemur ruficaudatus. The sequence continues at coordinate 13,358 of CAUYRT010061621.1, read as the reverse complement.
GATATGATCAATTTTTCACCTTGTCACATTCATAATAAGCCATCCTCATGATACTGTGGAATGTTATAACCTTACCTTATAACTATTATGGGTGAAGTTATTTATACTCACCCAGTGAACATTCTGAGTCTTCTCTTTCTGGAAGGACTGCCTTACTCTGCTTCCAATGATCTTGGAGGGGAGACAGAACAGCTGCTAAGATAAGATGAATTTAATTTTATGCTCCTAAGACACGTCAGCAGTGAACACAGTGCAGGGGCAGAAGGATCCCAAGAACACAGGAGGTCATCCAAGAAAGCAGAGCTACTAGAAGATACCATGTGGAAAGTCTAACTTGAGATGTCCTTACCTTAGAGAACCTTAGAGTATGAGCTGGACCTAGTGACTAGCTTATAATGAAGAGAACACTGCAAAAGTGATGAGCTGTCATTGCTGAAGCTAGGTTTCAAAAGATTGTGATTTCTGTCTTGTTCACCTTCTCTGGGCCTCTCAGTTGCTGGTGGAAGCCAGTTGTCATGCTGTGAGCTGCCCAGTAGAGAGGCTCATATGGCTAGGAACCAAGGGGCCTCCAGCCGACAGCTGTAGGGGAACTAAGGTCTCAGTCAAGCCACCCACAAGGAACTGAATCCTGCCAACAACCACATGAATGAGCTTAGAAGTGGATGCTTTCCCAGCTGAAGCTTGAGATGCCTGTAGCCTCAGCAGACACCTTGATTGCAGCTTTAGCCAGAAGACCAGCTAAGCTCACCCAGATTCTTGACCTACAGAAACTATAAGATTATTCATTTCCCTTAAGCCAATAGTTTTTGGGTCATTTAATATGCAGCAGTGAATAACTAATGCAGCCATGATTTGGCTTCCAGATTGCTTTGCTGTTGAACACCTTCATCCAGCCCCCTTTCATAACAATCGATGTCTGACATCTTTTGTTTTGTTTTATTCTTTTTTTGAGAACTCAAAAGAAACACTAAGCTAGAGTTGAGTGACTGATTTGTTAACTCTGTTAATTTCTTGGTGGAGAAAAATCCTGTTCTGGCTACTATTGCTACGTAAGAAAGTACTCAAAACTTAATGACTTAAAGCAACACCGTTTTATTATATCTCCTGGGTTCTTTAAGTGAGAAATTTGGGCAGCATGGTGGCTGGGCAATTCCTCTGGGTATCGAGTGCTGTCACACAGAGGTATTTAATAAATGGATGGTCTGTCTGAAGGGACCAAGACAGTTTCCTTTGTGTCTGGTGCTTTGGCGGAAGTGATTGCCAATGATGTGGGAGTTCATCAGAGCACCCACCTGAGCCTTCTCCAGCATACAGACATCTAGGTAATCTGGCTTTTCACCTGGCCACTGGCTTTCGCAAGAACAAGAGTCCAGACAAGTTTGGTTTCATATTTATCCTCTACAGAAACATTTTCTGATTGGTTGGAACAGCTCATAGGTGGAATATCAGACCCAAGATATCTGGGGGGGGGGGGAAGGCAATATAGCCCAAATAAATTGGAAAACATTGCCTTCTCTAGCTCCCTCTTGGAAAGTCAAAATGCACATTAGCATATTATAGGCCTTAAAAATCAAGAGCACAATGTAACTTTTTTAATCAAAAATTTTCCTAATCCCCAAAATTATCTGACATTTGGAAATAAGACAAAAAGGTTGGAAATGTGTCCTTTCAATATTAATAATAGTAGCAAAGGTCATTCAAGGACCGTCCAGGGCAGTGCTGTCCAGTAGAACATTTTGCAATGGTGGAAATGTCCTGTGCTGCCCCGTGTGGTAGCTGCCAGTCACAAGTGGCTGTTGAGCATGTGAAGTGTGTCTAATATGACTGGACAGCTGAATTTTAATTTTATTTAACTCTAGTTGATTTAAACTTAAATACCCACATGAGCCTAGTGGGTACCATACTGGGTAGCATAGGTCTAAGGTGAATGTTCTTACCTCATCTCATTGTTTAATATTGATTAAAGGTCCCAAACTTGGTGATGTCACTGTGTCCCTAGTGGCCTCTTATCTTTTCAGCCACTTACCTGTCCCCCTCAGCCCCTAGGATCACCCCACAATCAAGTGGCTAAATGAGTAACACCTGACCCATAAGGACATCTCCAGGACTGCCACTGTCCTCAAGGCTGAGGTTGATCTGACTGGTTGTGACGGTTAATTTTATGTGTCATCTTGACTGGGCCGCAGGATGCCAAGAGATCTGGTTAAACATGATTTATGGTTGTGAGTATGATGGTGATTCTGGAAGAAGATATTAGTACTTGAATTGGTGGACTGAGTAAAGCAGATGGCCCTCCCCGAAGTGGGTGGGCATCCTCCATTCCATTAAGACCTCAAATAGAACCCAAAGACAAGGAAGGAAGTAACTCAGACTGACTGTTGTGCTAGAACATTAATCTCCTGTCCTCAGGACTCCTGATTCTTAGGCCTCAGACCCAGGCTGGAATCTCTGCTATCTATACCATCAGCCCTCTGGCTCTCAGGCCTTCCAGCTACACCATGGGGTTTCCTGGGTCTCTAGAATGCAGATGACAGATCGTGGGACTCCTCAGCCTTCATAATCACATGAGCCAATATCTTATAATAAATCATTTGTATCCAGTTGGCTCTGTTTCTCTGAGGCCCCTGGCTAACACGCTAGGTCAGAACACCCAGCTCAAAGCTGGTCCTGGGAAGCTCTCAGAGCTGCTGCTGCCACGTCTGGGGTGGCTGTCAAGGTCTCCCTGTCACACTGTGATCTCGCATCACCAGGTGGTGGTAATCTTAGGAGGGGATCATAGCTTGTCGGGGCAGTGGATGCAGCATGGGGCTCCGAAGCCAGAATGCCTGAGTTCAAATCCGGGCCCCATCACCCAGTTGCTGTGTGCATTTGGAGATGTTACTTGACTTTCCTGGGTCTCAGTTTCTTGTTTTATAAAACGGAGATAATAATAAGTAAATCTTGCAGGATTGTGGTGAGTGGGTACATTCTCAGCATTTGCAGGGCTGAAGAAAGAGCACACGGAGGGCCCTCAGGTATGCCATCTACCTATCCTTGCTCCAGAGGTCCCCTACCCCAGGACCCACACCAACCCAGTCAACAACCACCTCTTGGACCTGGGGGCACTCATTGATAGCACCACCCTCCTTTGAGAGGACAGACCCAGGAAAAAGGCGTATACAGCCATAGACAGAAAATTCCAAAGTCCTGGGCATCCCAGTGTGGTTGAGAAGGGGAGACGGGAGTTCCAGGTGAACATATGACCTTAGCCCCAAGAGTCTCTGCACGTGAGGAGAGGCACAGTCAGCAAGGAGCCAGGGCAGAGCTCACGGAGCATATACGCATACACGCATGTGCGCAGTACCCAAAGCAGGGCCCCCTCACCTGGCTCCAAGGTTGGTACGGCAATAAGGGCAGAGTGATGCCTTGGAACTAGCCAACACCCAGTAAGGATTCAGTAAGTTGCTATCATGTTTCATGTCAATTTCACTACAGTGTCTAGCTGTGCAAGGTCCAACTGTCCTCTGAGCCTAAGACCTACAACAGATGACAAGGAATAAACTTTATTTGAGTTGGAGAGAAAATAAAGCCAGTTTTTCTCTTCAAAGAGTGTTCAGGGGGGTGAAGGGATGACAAGACAGACCCAGGGATATGGAGGCCTCCAGTCCCAGCGACCATCGTATTCTGTATTCATAAGGTCAAACTTTACAGCCCTGTTACTGCCACAGTTGATAATCCCTATCAAAAATATGCTATCTATTTCATCTCTGCATTAAAAGTGGGGGGAGGCTTCCGTGTTTTTCTTATAATGAAGGCTACAAAAGAGCGATGGGTGACACAAGAATTAAAGAGGCAGAAGCACATTTTTAAATAGATGTGGCATAGACAGAGTTGTTTACTGAAATGCAAGTTACTCAGATCACCAGGAGAAAAGTTCCAGGAAAGGAAGTATAAAAATGAATGTAAAGTCACATTCATAGAGGCATCTTTGGGCTGAAACTAAAGTGAGGCAAAAGAAGTGCCTGGGGTACAAAATTTAAGAGGCCACCAGTCTCGGGGTCACGTGACTACCGGGTGGTCCCTGAGAATGGGCACCTCCTCACACATGGGCCAAAAGTCCCTTGTTTGTCTCACTCTGATTCAGGCCCTAAGACATCCTTTGTGTCGACCAAGGTTTTTTGGTTTTTTTTTTAGTTTAATTTTATCTTGGTAAAAACATTTAACAGGCACAATGTTGTACAGCACACCTCTAGCACTTGTTCATCTTACACAACTGAAACTTTAGGCTCCTTGATTAGCAATTTCCCATTTCCCACTCTCGCCCAGCCCCTGTAACCAGCGTTCTACTCTAAGATTCTGTGTGTGTGATTGTTTTAGACACCTAGGTAGGTGGAATCATGCAGTATTCATCCTTCTGTCACTTAGCATAATGTACTGAAAATTTATCCATGTTGTCACATACAGCAGGACTTTTTCTTTTTAAGGCTGAATAATATCCCATTGTGTGTGTATGTGTGTGTGTGTGCCTATACACCCAACATTTTCTTTATCCATTTGTCCCTTGATGGAAATTTATGTGTAAGACCTGAAACTGTAAAACTCCTGGGAGAAAACATGGGGGAAAGCTATGACATTGGTTATGGAGATGCTTTTATGGATATGACACCAAAAGCACAGGCAACAAAAGCAAAAATAGACAAGTGGGACCAGATCAACTAAAAAGTTTCTGCACAGTAAAAGAAACAATCAGCAGAGTGAAAATATTTGTAAAACATATATTTGATAAAGAGTTAATGTCCAAAATATATAAGGAGCTCCTACAACTTCATAGCAAAAAAACTAATTACAGATTAAACAATGGGCTAACGACTTGAAAGAATTCTCCAAAGAATACATGCACATGGCCGGCAGGTATGTGAAAGGATGTTCAGCATCACTAATTACTAGGGAAGTACAGATCCAGATCACAATGGGATATCACCTCACAGCCGTTACGATGGCTACTATCCACAAAACAGAAGACAACAAGTGTCAGTGAGGATTTGGAGAAATCGGAACCCTTGTTCACTGTTGGTGGGAGTGCAAAATGGTACAGCCACTAGTGAAAACAGTATGGAGGTTCCTCAAAAATTAAAAAATGGAACTACCAAATGATTCAGTGATTCCAATTTGGGGTATTTATCCAAAAGAACTGCAGTCAGGGTCTCAAAAAGATATTAGCGCCCCAGTGCTCACTGCAGCACTATTCACAATAGCCAAGATGTAGGAATAAGCCAGGCTTTTTAAAGTCCCAGGTAGGTTTGAGATTCTCTGATACACTAATTGACAGGTTACCACACAAGTACAATCTTCAGATCATCTGCACATGACAAAGTTTGCTGGCGTCTCTCTAGGTTGGAAATGAGAATGGTAGGTCCTTCCCCACCAGGAGCATCCAGAAGTGCAGAATGTCTTCTGGGTGTTCATCCCGCCTTCGGCTCAGCTAGGAGGCTGTCTGAGACTGCGAGCCAAGGTGAGTTGACATCCAAAGGGTGCGGGCTACGGTAGTTCAGGTCCCCGGCACCCAGCAGATGCCAGGAAAGAAGGAACGCAGGGCAGGCCCCCAAAGCACACATCCTCTCCTTGGGCATTTGTCTTTGTTTCCATAGGCATTTATTTGTGTTTTCCTCTGACTGTTTTGCATGTCATTGAGAGTTAAAGAAGACATATTGTACATCCTAAAGAGAAGCAGTAAAAATAATTTAACTTATTTCTTTCATGTCTGAGTGTATTAATTCTTGCTTACATAAGGAAATACAAAAAACAAACTGTAAACAAGGAATCATTTGGAATCAGATTATGCATGAATAATGACACACATTCTCATCTAAGATGTGGGGGGAAATCTAGTTTTACTGCCAGTGGCTTCTAAAAAATGTTTTGCTTTTTCAAAGGAAATTACTCAGAATGTAATAAAAACATGTTTTCTGCTCTAAAAGGATTAATTTACCTTTTGTGTCATGGAAATAAATGCAATCAATACCTCAATTCTCCTCCTCTATGGAGAAAGACAATTTCCAAGTTGGAATCCTAGGGAATGAGCATTTAGCTTTGACTTCCTAATACTCGGATTCTGTTTTTCTTGTGAGTTCTCTGTTCGTCAGACTCTCCCCTGGAGCCCCAGATACCTTCTGAGGGTCTCTGCTTCCTTCTCTAGCTTTGGACCCTCTTCCTTTCTGTGTGTGTCCCTTCTTTCCAGCAATTTCTTCTTTCCCCACTGGCGCCCAGTGACTGAGAAGTACAGGGGATCTAAGAGGCACAAAGAGGCGTATTAATCAGCGCGGCCTCCAGAGGTAGGGCTGCCCTGTCTCTAGCCCCAGCGAGTAGTGTGACCATGAACTTGCTACCTATCCTCCCATCCCTCACTCATGACAAACAGCACCTACCTGCTAGGGTGAAGCCAAGGAACAGATGTGCAGAGAGTGTACAGGATAGTGTCACGTGGGCCTTGATTCACTGGAGCCAGTTACTGGCCTCTTCTCCTCCTGTCTGGGGCTAGACCTCCTGCTCAGAAACAACCCTTTGTTCGCATTTCTGTCCTTCCCACAAGCAGAATTCATCCTTCAGTTGCCCCAGGATATTTGAAAAGACTATGCTCATAACTATTCCTTTCGTTGGTTTTACCTTCACTGAACCCCAAACCAAAGAGTTGGAAGGATCCTTTAATATTCACCCATCCATCTCTTCAACCCTTCATTTGACTGATATTTACTAGGCATCCGCTACACGCCCAGCACTGTGCTGGGCCCTGGAACACAGATGTGAAGAAAGCACCTTCGCCCTTGTGGTGCTTAATTTTGTGCGCAGGAATTCCACAATCCGTCACGAGCAAGAGGGACTAACTAGTCTCAGTGTGACTTGTATGTACCGGTCTTAGCACTGAAGTCCTGCATCCTGGCAAACCAGGATGGTGTGTTGGTCACCCTGATTGCAAGTGTGATGAAAGGAAAATAAACCACAGATGCTTCCAGCCATGGACCTGAGCCAGTCCCAGGTGTCAGAAGTGACTCCCTGAGAGAAGCGCCATTCGTGGAAACCAGACAGATGAGTAGACAAAGGATATGGTGGAGGGGGAGGCAGGCCAAGGGCACAAGCAGAGACCCCCGTTTCTACAAAGGCCTGGGGGCAGGAGGAACTGAAAGAAGCAGAGGAAACAAAGTGAGATGAGACTGCAGAGGACAGTGAGGGAGACCACGAACTCCCCTGGAGGGATTTGTGCCTTCTCAGAACAGCACAGACGGGCGCTGGGAAGCCTTGGAGGAGTTAAAGCAAGGGCATCGTACCAAAAGATCTGCTTAGGAAACACAACATTCTGGCTGTGCTCTGAGGAAAATAGATTGGCACGGGGTGCAGAGAGCAGGGAAGAAGGTGTTCTCAGGGAAAGCGATGGTGGCTTGGGCGTGGCAGATGGCACAGAAAACGTGGACTGGGAGCTCTCTTGGAGGAGAGTACACAGAACTGGCCCAGACCCTGGGGAACAAGCAAGGAGAGAGGGGAGTTTGCCTCCCAGGTTCTTGGTGGCAGCACACAGATGGGTGATGGAGCCAGTGACCGAGCAGGACAGATCGAAGTTCTCAAGAGCATCTGAGCTTCAGGCCCTGTGCCACAGGCACAGGATGCTCCAATGACCAGGACATGGCACTTGCTTTCCAGACATTCACAGGTTTTGGAGACCTACCACACAGACTTATCAACACGCTCTGCAATGTAGCATGGGAGGGGCAGAGTAGGATGGCATAGGATGGCATGCAACACAGGGGACAGGGGACAGGAGGACTAGCTGTGCTCAAAAAGTTGACAAAGACTTCACAGAGTGGAAAATCCTTCTCTTTGGTCTTAAAAGATACACAGAAGCTCGCTGGGTGCAGCAGGAGGACATTCGGGCAGGGGACACAGCACACACCAAGGATGCAAAGGCAGGAAGTGCAGTGGAACGTATTCCATCATTTATTTACATCAGCATGGATGTGTGGATATTCATTGCATTCTACTATCATGATTTATTTTGAGACTCAAATTGTTCCAGCTTTGCCTATGGAGGGCTTCTCCACATTGGCTTCTGCATCGTCTGATCATATTTTGAGAACTTTCTTGCTTTCTGGCACCACAAGATACTCCAGACTCATCTTGGATTTTTTTCTGCTCCAGCCCTTGAATGAACCATTCCTTTAAGGAGCTTTGGCCAGGACTTTTCAGACAAACAAATGGGGAGGCAGGGTGTGGGGTAGAGGAGCCGGGTGGACTGAAGGCCCAGAGAGAGCAGGGGGCGGCAGTGGAGGCAGGATGGGGCTACAGGGTAAGGGTGATGTCCAGGCTGTGCGGTGGGAGCAGAAGGGGGACAAGGACACATGTTTAGGGGACATTCTCCTGCTGACGATATTCATAGCTGATAAGCATCAAAACCCAATTCACTCACAGGACATTGGGACTTCATCCATCACAGTTCCCAGGGGAATTCTGAAGCCACTCACAGGTTTCTGGTTTGGGCCACCCACTCCTGGGTTTGTGACCCTCCAGATCACCCTGAGGGGAAGGTGGACTGAGCCGTTAACCCTGGAGAGCCCAACCCAAGTGCCCAGCCCCTCCCATGCCCAAGTCCTCTCCTGACCTCCCTCCCTCACGGTCAAATCCAAGGAACGTGGTCTAGCAGTTGTGAGCCTGGGCTCCAGAACTAGAGGCACGTGTCTGAATCTCAGCTCTGTCATTCAGTGGCAGAATGACTGAGACAAATGATCCTAACTGCTCTGAACTTTGCTTTCCTCGTCCGTAAACGAGGAAGAGAATCTTAACTCCCAGAATCCCGACAAGAATTAAATGAGATAACATGTGTAAAGCCTCAGCACGTGGCCCAGCGGGTGGAGAATCACTGGCCACTCTATTTTGTCACCAGCCCTTTGCTGAGCACCAGGAAGCCACAGCACCCCCTGACGCCACCACCCTGCGGAGCACTGCACACCTGGCCATGCATCTTCTCCTTCCTTTGTTCATCCCCCAACAGCGCATGAGGCAAGCTCTGCTACCTTCTAACTGGCTTGACGTTGGATCAGTCTCATAACCCACTAAGCACTGGTTTCCACGTCAGCAAAGTGAGGGCACCAATTCCGCCCACTTTACAGAGTGTATTTTTAGACTAGATTGAGTAATTATGATAATAATCATACTAACAGTCAGTAACACACCTAATAGTACTTGCCATTTTCCAGGCACTATGGGAAGGATTTTACATGTATCCACACATTTAATCCTCACATCAACCTATAAGAAATACTTTTAATAAAGTATTTACCGATGAGAAAACTGAGGCATCCCTAACTCATATAGTTAAGTGGCACCACTAAGATATGATCCCACACACCCCATTTCCAGGGTTGGGATACACTTTACAAGATCGTAATAGTCCTATCAATATATCAGGAATGACAGTACTATTACCCCATTGTACAGGTGAGATAATAAAGTTCGGTGAGGTTAAATGTACTTATCCAAACCTAAACTTAAAATTTCATCCTCTTGAAGTTAGTCTCAAGTCCATTCTTTGTTGCTTTTCACTTTTCAAAACCTCTGCTTTAAGCGTAGTTATAGTCTATGTGACAGGAAAAGCTAAAAATTCAAGAAGTTTAACAGAAACAGCAGATTTTACAAAACCTTTCAAAGTAAGAGTACAATGTCAAAAAATGGCACGTGATCCATTGCCAGATGAGCAAGCAGTTGCAGGTTATCATTACTCTAGAATTTCCCAAGAATCAGGAAATTTACAAGGAAGGTAAGCTCTTGGAAAACTGCAAAGCACTTTGTAAATACAAGATATTGCTAACTGGGGGAGTCGTTATGTATGTGAGAGATGGGTAGAACTGGGATAATGGAACCTCAGGTGGGGTGACATGAGCTCACAGGGCTGTTGGAGCATCCACCGGGCCGCTGCACACAAAGCAGTTAGAGCCACGCTTAGCCACGCAACAGCCACCACGTATGTGTTCGTGAATTTTCAATCAACTTTATCGAGGTGTAATTTATGTGCAAAAAGCTGCCCCCATTTAGGTTATACAGTTCAATGAGTTCTGACATCTGTAGCCACATGAGAAAGTATCACCGCATCAAGAGCGAGCAATCGCTTTGTCTTCAGTGTTCTTATATTTGTTAATATTCCATGGCACTGCCGTGGGGATTCGTGGCCTTCAGAAAAGTGCTGGGCCTGTGATATATACCCAATAAACGTGGGCTCTTCTTACCATTATCATTGGCTACTAAAATTCACGCATTGGGAGCATTACCTAGACCAGCGGTCCCCAAGCTTTTTGGCACTGGGGACTGGTTTCATGGAAGACGATTTTTCCACGTCTGGGGGAGGCACAGGGAGGCGGAGCTCAGGCAGTGGGGATGGGCAACCTGGTTCCTAACAGGCCACAGACCTGTATGGGCCGCTGCCTGGGAGTTGCAGACTGCAGATCTACATGCTCAGAAAAAAAAAAAGAAGAAGAAGAAGAAGTTCCAGTTTGGGGAGAAAAATAGCTGAAGGCTTTTCTGAGAAAGGACTAGTGCACTACAGCCAGGCAGCAGGCGGGGAGTGGCCCCCACAGTCTGATCTGCCATTTATTTGAGTCCCAGCAGTCTCTGAACTTGAACCCTTCCTAAATTCAGACGTGCACACAGAGGGTGACCACCAGAATTCCCAGCAGCATCCTGCTCCTTGGCCGGTCAAGGGTCTCAGAGAGAGAAAGCAGCCGCAAGGGACAGAATCAGAAAGGTCACTACCGTGAAAGAGATCCTCCCCTTTCCTTCTGAGGCTTTGATGGGGCTGCCAGATCGCTGCTTTCCACCTGCAACCCCAAGTTTCACGTTTTCAAAGCGTCTTGCCAAAAAAGCCACGAGTGTAGACTCCCAGGAAAACAAACACTAGGAGAAATATTTTTGTCAAGGCAGGAGCCCTGCAGTGGCTGGCTGCTCTTACAGATAAGATATCTGTTCACCTTTCATAAATGTCAGACTTGAAATAAAAAAGACAGGATAATGAGATCTTATTTCCACAGAAGCAAGCGTGCACCTACTAATTAACCCACAGACCACTAACAAACGTGCTGTTTAGACGCTTTTGCTGCAATTGTCAGATGCACAAATAGCTTGGGCTCAAACGATCTGATTTTCTTACCCTCCTCTGCTATTTTAAAAATGTTTTAAATGGCCCTGATGATTCAACATCTGTTCATTCATCAACACACGTTTGCATAATACCCACTCTGTGCTAGGCATTCGATCAGGGCCACGGGGGATCCTAGGAGGCTGTAGTTTGCGAAGAGGAGCAGCTCCAGCACCCAGCAAGTTGGCATTTGAATTTTGGTCTCGCCACCCGATTAAAATGCTGCAAGGCTCCGTGGACTCATGTACACGTGGGAAATGGTGATAAGGCCTCTGTCTCTCATAAGTTGTTGTTGGGATTAAATGAGATACTATAATTATGCATAGCAGGTGGAAAGCGGTACTCATTATTAAAAAGGAATAAGTCGAGGAGATGAAGGAGGAAGGGAATGAGAAGGAAGAGGGAGAAAGGAAAAGGAAGAAGGAGGAAGAAGAGGAGACGGCAGAGATGACCAAGGAGAGGAGAACAAACGAGGATGGCGACAGAGGAGAAGGAAAAGAGGAGACCTTTGTCTCGTTGCCCTCCCAATATGTGGGGAAAACCAGCATAGGTTCATACAGCCAGGATATTGTCATGGACTGAGCTGTGTCCCCCCAAATTCCTATGTGGCAGTCCTAGCCCCCGTACCACATTGTACGTGGAGATAGGGCTTTTAAAGAGATAATTAAGGTAAGAAGAGGTCATATGGGGCGGTCCTAATCCAATATAACTGGTGTCCTTACAGTGAGCGGAGAGGACGATGCAGAACATGCAGAGGGAAGATCGCAGAAGGACACAGAGAAGACAGCCATCCTCGAGTCAAGGACAGAGCCTCGGTATGACACCGTCCCTGCCAGCACTTTGATCTTGGCCTTGCAGCCTCCAGAGCTTTGAGGAAATAGATTCCTCGTGTGTAAGAACCCAGCCTGTGGCACTTCGTTTCACAAACCTAGCAGACTCGCGCAGGTATAGTCGGAGACAGACAGAGAGGTAGGAGAGTGTAACAGACACTTCAGAGAAGGCAACTAAATCCCACAGTGGGATTAGAAAGCAGAGATTGGAGGATGAGGAGAACGTCCACGGATGGTTATGTTTGGAGTCCTGGAAGTGGCGCTGGGCAGGGAAAGGCTTGGGAAAAGCCTGGAGGTCAGAGGCACAGGCGTGCTTACGGCTCGGGAGCAGTCACAGCCGGCTTGGCAGGTGTGGCGCGGTGCAGGAGGAGGTTGCACAGATACGGACTTCCTGGTCTAAGGAGGCCTTGGGTACTTTGCTCTGAAGGTGTTGCAAGCTCTGAATGAGAAGTGAATTCTAGAGGTGGCAATCCAAAGTGAGAGAAACAATTCCAAATCCTTTATTTGTAAAGATGAGTATTCTACAAAAGGGGTCCAGTATCTTTACCCTGGGAGCATGATGCTCCCTTACCTCTGTGATGTGCTTTCTTTCTTCTAAAGCAATTGTTTCATGAGTTACTATATCTAATTCCAACAATCCTATAGTGAAGTCAGCGGTGGCCCCCCCAAAAGATATGTTTCTATCCTGATGCCCAGAACCTGTAAATGTGACCTTATTTTGGAATGAAAGAGTCTTTGCAGATGCAATCAAGTTAAGGATCTCAAGGACTATCCAGATGGGCCCTAAATCCAATGACAGGTGTCCTTATAAGAGATACACAGAGGGGAGGCCGGGCGCGGTGGCTCACGCCTGTAATCCTAGCACTCTGGGAGGCCGAGGAGGGTGGATTGCTCAAGGTCAGGAATTCGAGACTAGCCAGAGCAAGAGTGAGACCCCATCTCTACTATAAATAGAAAGAAATTAATTGGCCAACTAAAAATATATAGAAAAATTAGCCGGGCATAGTGGCACATGCCTGTAGTCCCAGCTACTTGGGAGGCTGAGGCAGGAGGATCGCTTGAGCCCAGGAGTTTGAGGTTGCTGTGAGCTAGGCTGATGCCACGGCACTCACTCTAGCCTGGGCAGCAGAGTGAGACTCTGTCTCAAAAAACAATAAACTAAAATACAGAGACACACAGAGGGGAGACACTCGAGAAGAAGATAAGTCCGTGTAAAGATCAAAGTGGCAACTGGAGTGAGGTGGCCACAAGCCACAGGATGCCAGGGGCCACTGGAGGCTGAAAGAGGCAGAGCAGGATTCTGCCCCAGAACCTTGGGAGGGAGGGTGGCCCTGCCAGCACCTTGATCTTGGACCTCCGGCCTCCAAAACAGTGAG